>VZSV01000072.1:1307558-1394837 GCA_013398735.1 Nothocercus julius
CTGGATCCTCTCTAGAAGCTCCACGTCCCTCTTGTACTGGGGAGCCCACAACTGCACACAATACTCCAGGTGCGGCCTCACCAGAGCTGAGTAGAGGAACACAATCACCTCCCTCTACCTACTGGCAACACTCCTCCTGATGCAGGTCAGGATCACACTGGCCTTCTTGGCCACAAGGGCACTTTGCTGACTCATGGGTAGCTTGTTGCAAACCAGGACTCCCAAATCCCTTTCCATGGAGCTGCTTTCCAGCAGGTCAACCCCTAATCTATACTGGTGCCTGGGGTTATTCCTCACCATGTGCAGAACGTTGCACTTGTCCTTGTTGAACCTCATGAGGTTTCTCTCTGCCCAACTCTCCAACCTGTCCAGGTCCCTCTGAGTGGCAGCACAGTCCTCTGGACTCCACCCAGTTTTGTATCGTCCGCAGACTTGCCCAGGGTGCACTCTGTGCCCTCATCCAAGTCATTGATGAATAAGTTGAACAGCAGTGGGCCCGGTACTGACCGCTGGGGAACACCACTGGCCACAGGCCTCCACGTAGATTTGGCTCCATTTATCACAGCCCTCTGAGCTCTGCCATCCAGCCAGTTCTCAATCCACTCCACTGTCCAGTCATCTAACCCACACTTCCTGAGCATCCCCATGAGGGTGTTATGGGAGATGGTGTTGGAAGTCTTGCTGAAGTCAAGGTAGACAACATCCACAGCTCTCCCCTCATCCATCTAGCCAGTTTTACCATTATTAAAGGCTATCAGGTTGGTCAAACATGACAAACATGACTTCACCTTGATGACTGCTCCTGATGACCGTCTTTTCCTTGGCATGCCTAGAGATGGTCTCTAGGATGAGCTGCTCCATCACCTTTCCAGGTAGGGAGGTGAGGCTGATCTGCCTGTAGTTTCCTAGGTCCTCCCTCTTGCCCTTTTTGAAGACTGGAGTGATGTTTCAGGAAAGAAAATAAGAATTAAGGAACAAACCTTGATTTTCTTAAAATCAAGATGCTGCCTTCCAACTGAAAGAAAAGAAAAGAAAAGAAAAGAAAAGAAAAGAAAAGAAAAGAAAAGAAAAGAAAAGAAAAGAAAAGAAAAGAAAAATGAAAAGAAAAAAATAAAAGAGAAATGAAAAGAAAAAAAAAAGCGCCTATATAATCTTGAGAGACTTTTTAAAATTAAATAGACTAAAAGTTATTTTTGAAGACCCCTAAAGCAAGACGTAGAATGTTTGGGATTTATCCAAATAAGCCTCGATCTGATAAACTTGCTACTTTTTTTTTTTTTTTTCATTTAGATTCAGTATCTATTTGTTTTATTTTGTTTTGTTTTGATTTGATTTGATTTGATTTGATTTGATTTGATTTGATTTGATTTGATTTGATTTGTTTTCCCTTCCCAGAAACCTGTAATGGTCATTATCTTATGTAGCATAAGTGGCAAGGAAAGACAACTGAGAAAGAGGATAAATTAAATGAACTTAAATAGCAGCTTACTTCAAAGAATGTTCTATTTACCTTGGAAGCATCTTAAAGACAGCTAATTCTCAATATGAATCAAATATTCATACCTACAAATAAGAAACCCACCTACAGTTATGAATGGGATAACTCTATTCAGATTTGCTGCCAATTCCAGAAGCCTCCTTACAATTTACATTAAAACACCATAGCAGGAGATTTTTTGGCTGTCACATGGAGCTCTGTAAAGTACTCAAGTACTGTAAATTCTTTTCTGTGTAATCATTAGAAGTCTAGTCCTGGACCATCTTGCAGTCATCACAAGAAGTGTAAAGCGGAGGGGCAAGGGGAAAAACACTTTTTCTGTTTAGCATTGATGTGCCACATGCTTCCAGGAAAAGAATTTGTTTTGTCATCCCAGATATTTCCTTTGTACAAATGGACAGGAGAATTGGTAGATAACTCACCCTAGGTATCCTCGCATAGCTGGATCAGTACGTTAGAGAATAGACTGTCTCAGATACTGAAAAGGCATGGTTTTCTCCTTCGCCAGGACAGGAGTAACACTCGAACAATTTGAACCCAGAGAGGCTTGTCTGTTCACTATACTGTGTGCTGATAATCTAGTCCTGAATTATTATTTTTCAGAGCTGTGCCTGGCATTGGGTGAACATGTAAAAGGCAAATCCATGCAGCTTAGTCTTGGAGATAATGAAGTGGTGTGGATTGTAAAATATAATGAAAAGTCTGTTTCTAAATTTCACAGGGGATGTAGAATCTCTTGATTAATGCAGTTGATAAATATCCAGATAATAAGATAATAAAGATAAAATCATAACTTAAAATGTGTGATTATACACATATTATCATTGAAATCTGATAGATTAGTAAATAATATAATATGCTCCATTCATTATTAATCCAGTGTTGTAAAATTCTGAGTAAACAAATTTGAGTAAAAGTTCCTCAAATATACATACATTCTGGCTCTGTGATTAGTTGGAGTACTCAATTTTGTGTATTTAAGGAGAATTACACTGGTATGACATTAACCTTGCAGTAGATGTGCTTGTTTTGCACAAGATTGACAGTTAGGAATATTGGTGGCATTTCAACAGCTTCTAGGACTCCAAGCTTGAGGAAAGCTGAATGGGATTGTCCTTCAGGTAGAAACTGGTAATACAGAGAGGAGGAGGAGGAGGAGGAGTTTCTCCAGAAAAATTAAGGGGGGGGAAGAGAAAGAGAAAAAAAGTCTACAATTTATACTGATTTTATTGAATTACTTAAAATATTTCATTTACCTGCTAATAATTTTTTGAAACATTCTACTTAATAGTTAATAGTTATTTAATAGTCTAAATAATCTTCTGAATCTTTATATTTATATTTGTATTTATATACAAACTACATTGTCTTGGAGATGACAGGATTTTTATTTGTTTGCTTTTTTTTAAACTGTCACTAAGAACAGGGAAAATATCAGTAATAACTTGAAGCAGTATTATCAGTGTTATTTTTGTTTGATTGTTCTATGCTTCAGTGAAACAAACATAAATAGCTCTGGTAAGTATTAAATTTAAGGATTAAATATTTAAATTACTATCTATATTTAATAAATAGATTAAACTTTAAGATAAGACTAGATAGAATCAGAGAGGTACCTTTTATATATACATGTAAAAATATATCTCAAGATCAAGCAAAGCTCAATTTTCCCTGTAAATTGGTCTTGCTTCTCCCTTGTACCATGCTATTTTAATAAAGTATGGAGAGAGTGGAAAGTGGAGAGTGGAAAGTATGAAAGTGGAAACTGAGACGGAGCAATAAAATCCAGAGAAGCCACCCTTTGACTACTTGTTTTCCAGATGTATATTAATTGCTTGGGAACTGCATTAAGAAAAATATAAACAAATTTTAATAAAATTTAAACGGTCAAGTCCTAACAGCAAATGATGCTTAAATCTATGCTCTATCTAGGAGCAATATGGGAAGCTGAACATGTTTGATACAAGTAATTTTGTCAAGACCTTTTTTTTTTTTTTCCCACTTTTTCCTTTGGAAATTCCACTTCCAAAGGTCTTAAATTTTGTCATGTGTTAGTATAATTAAATAAAGTAGAACTGACTGAAAATGGTCAAGGTTTCCTAAATACACACGGAAACAAAGGCACACAGGAATTCCTAATTGTTTGAGTTCTTAAAATGGCTTGAAAAAAATCTGCATATGAGAAACAAAATAAAACAAGATTAAAGCTATGCTTGACAGAGTTGTGGGTCTACTCTTAATTCTGAAGGATTAAAGAGAGGAGAAAAGAAAAACAAAATGAGGAAGGAGAGATTAAATCGAACATTTTGTATTTTCTAAAATGTCAGAACTTTTTCTGAAAGAAAAACTGAAGTGTAGTTTTGCTGCAGAGAACACCAAAGAGTTCAGAGTTCCTCTATGAATACCACTCAAAGCCTGTTCCCAATCACCTAAGGAGGTAGTAGGCATGAAAGAGTGCTGACCCTTATTTGCATTATCAAGGGACTACCAGCCTTGGACACCTGTATAGCTATAGCTTCATTTTGAAATTAATGTGTTTGCACTTAAATCAATTAGTACAAGAGCAGTACAAGATTTCCTACCTAGGAAAAAAGTCCTTGCAATCTTTTCTTTATAAACTGCTTTCTTAGATATTTGCTTGGACATGTCTTCAAAGAACCTTTGAAAGGGAAGGAAAAGGAAAAAAAAAAAAAAAAAGGTTGCAAGAATGAGAACTCTGAAAGTGTTTATTGAAAGCAGTGAGTGGCCTCATAAAGAGATTCAGGACACAATGAGAATAGCGTGGGACATGCTGGGGAACACTGCTGCTAATTCTCTACTACTTTAACAATGAGCCAGGAATACTTGAAGAGAAATGAGAAAAATAACTGAGCCATTAACCATGTAACTGAAGAAAAGAGAGGGAGAGAGAGGCTAAATGAAATTAAAGCAAGATTTTTCAAGATTGGCTTGCCTAAGTGGTCAGAAAGGAGGAAAAAAATGTCTAGAAATCCAAGACTTCTATGGAAGAATATAACTTTATTCCATCACTTATTTATCTCAAAGAGCTTTTTCTCCAGGTGGTCTCTGTTCACTGTTTTTCTCTGCTGGCCATACACTGGTCTTTCTTCAGACAATGAAGTTACTACGAAGAGGCCTTTTAAGAGGATGAGACTTGAACACTGTATTCAACATACTTTAACTTAGTTGAAATACCTCATAAGATTGGAATTTTGTTACCTTATAAAACTTCATCCACTTTCCTGCAGCTACTTTCCAAGCTCCTCACTGGTATACTGGGCTTCTAGGACTGCCTGTGTAGGAGCAGTTTTATCTGTAGCCTGCACAGTCAGTGGAGAATAAAAATATTTGCTTCATTTCAAGAGATTTTTTTTTCTCCCATTAACAGTGGCAAAAACTTGCAAATGAGTGAGCCCTTGAAACCACACTATGTGAAGATACTCACCTTTAGACAATCCCACAACTTTGTACTAACTGAGATGAAATGTTAGCAACCCATCCACCTGCCCTCATGACTGCTAGTTTGCCATAGTAAACAAGTGCATCTCTGCTGTTTCATTTTATCCCTCCTAGCTAATATGTGGTTTCTGTAGTTAAATCAGGCTAGAAAGAAATGCAGAACTATCTTTAGACAGTGGCTGTAATTTAGACATCACATTTTCAAGCTTGAAAGTAATTTAAGGCAAATCAGATTAAAAGAGTTTTAGGGAGAAGAGACTGCATTGTAAACTTTATTTATATACCTCAAAAATAGCACACTAGAGACAAAATCATAGCACTAATCCTATTGGTACAGTCTTCTGACAGATAGTCAGATTCATCCATAAATGTTTTATGTTTTAAAAGCGGGAATTTTCTTTTAAATAGCCACATAACTGAAATTTTCAGTTTGGGGAGATATTTCCCATTTTATTGCTTCTGTTATAAACTGATGTGGGGAGAGAAAAATAAATGACACTTAGATAATATATTCATGTTAGATTTCAGTCAGCAATATATATTAGAGGACATAAACACAGCCTGGAAGGCATGAAGAGCATTGCTTTAGGTCACTGCCAGACTTCACTAGCAGGGAACATATTTGTGCTTAGTGCAATATGCTCTCTGTAGATTAGGAAGAGTTCCAGCATTTTAGAAAGTGTTTTCTTCAAACTAAGAATGCTTACAGGTTTGGGGTTGTTTTGCTTGTTTGTTTGTTCTGTTTTGCTTTGTTTTTAATAGTAGAAAGTCTACTTGTTGAAGATAAATCGTTTCTCCCTCTTTAAACATACAGCAATCACCTTGATGATCTTTTTGATCTAAGATTTAACTAAGTTTAACTAAATGTCTGCTGTTTTGGCCAGAGATTTTTGTCTTTTCATTCTAGGTTTTGAGCAATTCCTGGGAATTGTCACAAACAACGATTTGCCTGATATTGGTGTATATTTGCTGGAAGATGTTGATGTGATGCATTGCAAACCCTAATAGAATCATTTAAATCTAAACAGATGTGTATGAAAGGAAGTATTAAAAATTTCTCTTTACATAAGATGAAATTATCATTTGAGGGATTGTAATATTGTAATATTTCTCAGGATACACAGGGATTAATGGCTTGTGCTGATGTATGTTGGAAAAATGAGTAGAGAAAATGGACAGCATCTTTTCATGTCTAATGTAAAGTAATTTAAATACTAGGTTGATTGGTCTGTTGGAAAAGATGAATGCTATCTGTCAAATTTTCTGTCTCTTCTACAGTCTGCTCTAGATGACAATCCTCTAGGGTTTTGTTGAGCCTGAAGACTTTATCACTCTCCTCAGTGAAGACAGGTCAAAATTATTGGTTAGCTTTATACAGACATATAGAAAAGATTCTGAATTCACTTGAAGACCTCTCTAAGGAAAACATTCCCCATTTGGTGCTATTGGCCACTGTTGTAAGAAAGGTCCATGGGCTTCCCAGTGCTCCTGCAGTTCAGAAAAGGCAGGTTAGAAACAAGGATGGACTTCTAGCATCAATCATGTTAGCCTGCATGACCATGCAAATGGCAGTTAAGTGGCACTACTTTGGGATACTCACCAAGGCGTTCAGGAAGCCACTTAGTTTTAAGTAGGATATCTTCCAGTTCTCCTTGTAGGAAGAGTCTGCTAACCCTTTCTGCAGACGTGGTTATACTTTGAGACCTGAGTTAAAATAACAAAACCTATTTCTGAATATGTACTGTTCTTTGTATTACTTGCTTTCATATCCTATGTTTTGCTGATGTTGCCATTAGATAAAATGTAAGAGCTTTTAGTGAAGTGAGGCTGACACAAGATATTCAATATGTAAATAGCTCTATTGGTCAAAAAGTCTCTACTCACCAGCTCTTTGCTGTCTCCCTTCTGAAATACTGGTTTGAAGTGGATATTCTTCAGCCTATCATTGAAAGGTCTGCTGGATTAATTTAAAAAGGCAATGAATGCTGTTGTGAATCAGCCCTGCTGAAATAGATTAAGGAAGCTGCAAAGCATCCTGTGGAAACATTCTCAGGGAGTGAAAAGTTGCTGGGGAGATAGCATCTTCTGGCAGCACCAGATACAAAAATTGCTCTCCATGGCCAGCTTCTCCATACATCCACAGCCAATGTATCTGTGCCTCAATCAGTGTTCTGAGGGAAGAAGAGAAAAAGAAAGATCAAATGTTTGCTTGACTGGCGCCAAAAGAGCCATTAACATGGACTTATGAGCATGTCCGCTTCTCTGAAAAAAAAAAAAAAAAAAAAAAAAAGATAATATCATATAGCTTATAAGGAGCAAAGTAGCAAAGTTCAATTTTGTCACAGTAGAAAATTACTGGACAGTAGAAAATTGCTGGCCAATGGACACTCAGTTGCCTAAAAATAGGCAGTACTGTTTTAGGAGCTGGGGTTATCAGACTTAGCTGCTTCTCTGGAGTTGCACAGTTTTTTTGCAAGTTCTGCATCTTGGAGGAGTCCTTGGAGGACAGTAGGGCATCTTGGAGGAGTCCAGATTCTCATGTTCAGCAAGAGAATCCCATCTCAGTGTATGCTTTTCTGTTAAATGTGATCAATGCAAAATTTATTTGACCTCAAATGAAAAAGAGTTTTCAACTTCTTCAGATTTTTCTTGCAATTGATATCTTCCATGGGAAATATTGCATCTATTAATAGAATAGGCAATTCAGTAACGTTTGTGAAATCCAAGCACGGACTGCTTAATATATTTAGCATGTTTACCAAGAGCTGATGAAAGGAAGGATAATAAATGCATGATGAAAATGTTCAGCTGCAACAATCAGTGTGATTATTTCAACTTCATTAGATTATTGTTTTTCTTCATATGCTTAGTATCCACTAGCCAAATAATTTAGGAGCAAATTTTGTTTCTGATTACTGAAGGAAATATTTAAAACAGCTTAAATGGCATTCTTTGTTTGCCTGTTATGAAAGAAAGAAGGGCCATCTGAATGATCTTTCTTTTTTTCTCAAAACTGTTACAATGTACTGAAACAGTTGAATTTTGAGTGAAAATAGGGAAATAAAGACTATGACTATTAAAAAAAAAAAAAACACTATGTAGAAAATTAATATCTGTCCTTCATGTTTTTGTCATTTGTAATGCAGCTCTAGATGCAGGCAGATATCCTATTTGGATTTTGCCTACCAAACTACTGTGATAAAAAAGGCTTTTGAAAAGAATGTGTATACTTGACCTGTTCTGAATGTTCCTCTTTTTTTATTAGCTAAACAGTCCAAGAGCCCTCAAGGTTTACTTTGCATCTGTGGATACCTGTATACTTTTATTTCTGTTCATAGTCTCATTAAAGACAACACATAATTTAGTTTCAGAAGAGCCACTGAAATGAGTGATGTTGTACCTTAAATTGTTATGATTGCAGACTAGTGTAAACACACAGAAAACAACAGGGATTATAGCTTTCATTTTCTAATCAAAGACATTTGACACATCTGTCACTGATTACTATATCAGCAAATATAATTATATTTTCTTAAAATTAAGTGAAAAACAGTACCAGAATTATAATGTCATTGTCATAAAAATGTACTTTTCCATTTTCTTAATGAAAGTCACCTTGTACTGGATAAGAATAGGCATAAACCAATTGATGCTTTGAATTGTTTTTACTAAAAAGAGACTCATTATGTAAAATTGTCTGTTGGGAACTGCATAATACAGTGGTTTGGCTTAAAATGTTACTCCTGATCTGAAAAATTTTACTAGTTTGAGAAATATTTCCTCAATTCTCAACTTGCTAAGGCCCAAATATAGAGCAGAATGTGTAATAAAAAGTGAAAATGGGAGTTATAAAACAATTACAATCACGAGAACCATAAAATACTGAGAATCGGTAGTTTCGTACAAATAACTCTCTTCTTATCACCTCAGTTACATGAGTATTTCTGCTGCAAAGAATTCTCTACAATTAGCATTAAGGGACACAAAGAAGTTGCCAAAAGAATAATTTTGATAATGAAATGAGAGATATCTGTTGAGATATGGTGTGTAAGAGAGGTATATTTCTTTTTCTTTTAAATTGAGGGAAAAAAAAATTCTACAGGTAAGAACTTTGAAAAATAAATTACCAGTATATGCCCACTTTGAAAAACAAGCAAACAAACAAAAAAACCTCAGTGCTTTACCTTTCAGGTTTGTTCCTAAGATAAGATACTGTAAGGAATTCATCCTTCTTTTATGTGCTGGGTAAGATAAATGCTGTTGAGCTGAGCAAGGCCTCAACTTTTAGAGACCAAGCCCATACTAAATAATGCACTTTCATGTATTGGCCATAGAAAATTCTTTGACTTGACTATATCTTTGTAAATATTTCAGCTGAGAATTTCTGTTTATTCCAGTGTTCCTGGCTGTGAAAGATAGCTACGATTCTACAAGTAGAAGGTAACTGAAATTAGAAGAGTAATGTTATTTAATATAAACATATTTGGAAAGTGATCAGAGACTGTGCTATGCAGACTGTGGAATGTGTGCTACTCCATCTAGATTTTCCAAATATTCAGGTCTGACTTGAAAAAAATGAAAATATTGTCAGTTGTCCATACCAGACTGTAACCTGGATCTGTAGAAGTTGGGTTAGAACCAGCAGGTTTCAGCTGTAGCAGGGTGCTCCACTCCACTAATAGACTCTGGCCACCAGGCCCATTTGGGGAGAGTTTTATGCCCTCAGGATGTCTCCAGAACACCAATAATTGTTCTAGTTCAGTAATCCATCACTGAAGACAAAAAATAGTCTGATTGGTTTAAACTTTTCTTTGACCTTGAAATGCTGTTGATGGAACTGGGGCTGAACACTTTCCATAGGAAATGGAGCTTGCACTTATCTATAGTTGATCATTGCATTAGAGGAAGAGGAAATTATTTTACTCAGGGAAATAAGAAGCTGTTATCATAAAAAAAAAAAAAAATTGTATTTTCAATAACAATTTCACTTGTCTAAAAGGAGGGCACTAGACCATGTACCCTGAGTTACTGGGCCCATTGTGTGAAGAAACTACATGCTCACTGGAAGCAATAATGGAAATGTGTGAAAAAATAGAAACAGAAGACAATATCTTCAACTTTACAAGCATGAAAGATCCCAATTTGGATATTCAAGATAAGGATTTATGAAGCCTAAAAAACTAAGTGAGTAAGGAAATAATGTGGCACAGTTGCATGAACACCTCAAATAACTTGCAGGAAATGTCCTTAATGGGCAGTGAGGAAGGGAGACAGTGATAACCCAGGGCTTTAGGCATTCTTTCATTTGGATGTAGAAAAGCTTTAGCTGTTGATATTTTTTGCCTTGATTTTAATTATATAACAGTTTGTGTCCACAGAACATAAGATACTAAGGTCTTGCGGGTTTTGATGGATGTATTGGAAATCTGTTGTAGTAAGACCTGTTTCAGCTGCCCAAATTGCAATAAAAACTCTGAGCATGTCTGTTCACTCTCTGGCAATATATATACACAGATAATTTTATATGTGTATATAGGTATTGGTATATATGTGTGTGTGTATATAAATATGAATATGTATACATACAAACATATACTTTTCTGTTCTTACCAGTACACAGACATATAAAAGTTGGAAAGAATTTGTGCTATATTGTCACAAAATAAAGAGCTTCTAAATTAACTGATGGCCATGGCATATAAAAAGTAAAAGAACATGTTGTAGGCACACTGTATCTGTATGTTCAGGCCAACAGTGAATGCTGGAACAGATTGCAATACTTACAGGAAAGCCTCAGTACTTCAACTCCTAAACTTCCTGCGCTTGTAGCCTTTTGCTGTGGTTTGTGCATGCCATGTTGCAACTTTAACCTCTGATGATGTATTTTGTGGCGGCAACACCTGAAGGTGCGCTGCTAAACTTGCTGAGAGACTCTATTCATTGTTGCTGACATGATTTTGCTCTGTGCCATAATGTATTTCTTGCTTTTGTCAGACAATTCAGTCCCTGGAGACACATGGTTATGGGACTTATTTCTTCTAGTAAAAAAAATGCATTCATCCCATTCACCAAATGTAAGGTTTATGGACCCTCCTAACTGCAGCAAGTTAATCTAAATGCATTGTCTGAATACATAACATTGCTTCAAACCGATCGACTAAGAAATCCAAAATAATACATTTCTATTCCTATAGAAAAGAAAGTCTTTCTTTATTTATTATCTTTCTTGTCAGTAAATATGTGTGTGTATACATATATGTGTTTGTGTGTGTATATATATATAATGCACATTTATATGTGTATATGAGTATAAATATATATGTGTATTTTATGATCTCTGTAAATTTCAGAAATTCACCAATAAGGACGCCCAAAAAACTGTTCCTGTATGCCAGAGAGATTTCTTGACATTATGAAGACATCTTCCAAAGTCTTTTCTGGGTGTTCATTCAAGCAAGGTACTCTTAAATTTGTTCTCATGTACTCTGATAAGAAACTCTACTTTCTTATCGGAAACCCTTATCAGTAAACTGCCTACTAAGAGGAAGCTTATATTGATATTGAAAAAATCTATCCACAAGCATCTTGGTGCCTATATCTTTGTTTGTCTGCAGGCATAATCCATTCAGAAAATATGAAATGGGAGAATACGCTCCATAGGTCAAAAAGGTCAATAAGAAGCAGCTCTTAATTTTCGTAGTATGTTTTATGATACTCATTCATAAGAATTATTCTTTTCACTAATTAAAGACCATTTTCACTTGTTGAACAGATAAGAGTTCTAAACATTTGTGATACTGCTCATACCAGAGTTTGTTGATACCTTGACTCTCATGTTGATGTTTAGCCAATGAAGTCGTAATGAATCATAAAATCATAGAATCATTATGACTGGAAAAGACCTTCAAGATCATTGATTCTAAAGATAAGCCCTTCAACACCATGCCTACTAATCCATGTCCCTAAGCGCCTCACCTACATATTTCTTGAACACTGCCAGGGACAGTAACTCCATCACTTCCCTGGGCAGCCTGATCCAATGCTTGACTACTCTTTCCATGTAAAAATTCTTCCTAATATCTAACCTAAACCTCTCATGATGCAACTTGAGGCCATTTCCTCTTGCCCTATCCATAGTTATTCTGGAGAAGAGATCAACCCCTGTCTCACTCAAATCTCCTTTCCGGTAGCTATAGGGAGTGATAAGGTCTCCTCGAGCCTCCTCTTCTCCAGACTAAATAACACCAACTCCCTCAGCTACTCTTCATAAGGTCTGTGCTCCAGCCCCTTCACCAGCTTTGTTGTCCTTCTTGGGACACGCTCCAGCAACTCCATGTCCTTCTTGTAGTGAGAGGCCCAAAACTCAACACAGTATTTGAGGTGTGGCCTCACCAGCGTCTAGTACAGAGGAATAAGCACTTCCTTGGTCCTGCTGGCTACACTGTTCCTGATGCAATCCAGGATGTCATTGGCCTTCTTGGCCACCTGGGCACACTGCTGCCTCCTGTTCAGCTGGCTGTTGACCAGCACTCCCTGATCCTTTTCTGCCACACAGCTTTACAGCCACTCTGCCCCAAGCCTGTAGCGCTGCATGGGGTTGTTGTGACCAAAGTGCAGGATCTGGCACTTGATCTTGTTGAACCTCATACAGTTGGTCTCCACACATCGATCCAGCCTGTCCAAATCTCTCTGTAGAGCCTTCCTACCCTCAATAAGGTCAACTCTTCCTCCCAGCTTCGTGTCGTCTGCAAATTTGCTGAGGGTGCACTCAATCCCCTCATCCTGATGAAGATATTAAAGAGGACCGGCCCCAACACTGACCCCTGGGGACCAGTTGTCAGCTGGATTTAACTCCATTCACCACCACTCTATGGGCCGGGCAATCCAGCCATTTTTTCACTCAGTGAAGAGTACACCTCTCTAAGCCATGAGCTGCCAGCTTCTCCAAGAGAAAGCAGTGGAAGACTGTGTCAAAGGCCTTACCGAAGTCTAACTAGACCATGTCCACAGTCTTTCCCTCATCCACTAGGTGAGTCAACTGGTCATAGCAGGAGATCAGATTGGTGAGAAAGGACCTGCCTTTCATGCACCCATGTTGGCTGGGCCTGATCCCTTGGTTGTCTCACACATGCTGTGTGATTGTTTTCAAGATGATCTGCTCCATAACTTTCCCTGATACCAAGGTCAGCCTGACAGGCCCGTAGTTCCCTGGATCTTCCATTGGATCCTTCTTGTAGATGCACATCACAGTGGCCGGTCTCCAGTCATCTGGCACTTCCCCTGTTGACCAGGACTGCTGATAGATGATGGAAAGTGGCTTGGCAAACACTTCTGCCAGCAACTTCAGAACCCTCGGGTGGATTCCATCTGGCCCCATAGACTTGTGGATGAAGTCTTCTATTAATGCTGTTCAGATTTGTTATGACACCTTAACATTTCACTGATAGACTGAAAATCAGTTTCTCAAGTCCTCCATTAGGATACATTCACTAATTTCTGTTATTTATTCAGCTTTCTCTGGGTGAGTGTGTACTACTCCACATTAGACAACAGAATGGTCTTTGGGTCTTAAAACAATCATGGTTACAGTTTTCTCATTTGTATTTATAATCTGATACAAAATTATATTTCTTATTTTTGTACTGGCATAAAATTTTAAATGTTTTTGTTTATTTTCCTTAGTTAATGAAAGATAAGAAAATGATGTTTTTATTTCTCTTTCCCCATATCCTCTTCTTCAACATAAAAGCACTTTGCCACAGGAGTTTGAAGAGAGAAGAATATAGAAAAGATTTTAGTTCTTCGTGCCTTAAAGTGAGTGGATTAAGCAACTTTTCCCTTGTCATCTCATTATCCTCACACCTCCTTTTAGACTGTCAGCAACCTATGCTGTGCATGGATTGCCCTATGCTGGAGCTAGTCCTTATCTTCTAACTGCATTAGGTTTAATTCTATCAGGTGTTTGGGATTTCAAATCACTCTTTGATCTCTAAAACAAGTTTTTGAAGGGGTAATAAAAATAATGAATTGCAAATCACCTTTGATAGTTCTGAGATTTTAGTATAGGTATTAGAAAGGATAACACAATTCTCAACAGGAAGTTGCAGCTTTTTGAAAGCCACTGTAAAGCTTCTTATTAAAAATAATGTGCCTTGAGAAGATTTAAATGTCTGGGAAACTAGTGCTTACATTCAGTTGTTTTTGCAAATAATGTAAAGAAAGTTATTTCTGATACTGTTGTGTTTCTATCATGGATCTATATGCCATGTCCCTGAGGGGAGCACCAGCCCAGTCTCTGCCCGCTTGACCAACCCCAGCCCCTGACTTTCATCCCCATTAGAGGATGCCGTAGCAGTGCTAGGCACTGCTTTTATTTTATTTTATTTTATTTTATTTTATTTTATTTTATTTTATTTTATTTTATTTTATTTTATTTTTGTCTTTTCTGTTTTTGCAATATACTACTTATTTTCTTCTAATATTGACTGCCAGTCTTATGCTTCAGAAGTATATTCATAGGTCCCCTCATAGATGCCTGAATAGCTACTTTGTAAGCATCTTCTGCCTCTGGTGAACCTAGCTGTTTCTTATATAACTGCAGCTCCTACTTTTGGGAAAACTAGAATGAAGGGACCTACATGAATGAAGGGAAAGCTACAGCGAATGAACTTCACCACCTACTGCCTACTTCTTTGAAATGGTAGTGGCACAGGAAGGGTCAGCTTCTGCCAGTGGATCAGAATGAAGGAATAGCTGCTATATGCTTCTCTCCATACATCCTTCCTAAAGGCATTTCCAGATACAAAGAATCATTTAAAAAGACATCCATTTTGCACCATTCTGTTTTTCTTACCTTTCCTATTTTTTTAATATACTCCTCATTTTCTTCCAGTATTGACCACCAGTCAACACCCACTCCAGAAGCTGACCTGCTTCAGATGTTGACCATCTGCTTCAGAAGTATGTTATTAGGTCCTGTTTTTGATGCCTGAATAGCTACTCTGTGAGCATCTTCTGCCTCTGATGAACCTTATGGGCTGTTACTTCATATGTATCTGCAACTTCTTCTCTTGGGAGAAGTAGATCTTAGGACTGTTTTAAATTGTCTACTGGAGCCAGAATCTGCAACAAGATAAAGGCCCCTGTGGGTCTCTTCATCTTCACTAATGTCTACTTCTTTCTCCAGGCTAGGCTTTCCCAATTTGCTTTTTTGGCTCTCTGGGAGTAGTAGATTTTAAGAGAGGTATACTTTGGAGAATGCCAAAGGGAAAAAAGGCCTTCTGGGAAATATCCTAAAACATTCTGCTAGTGGAGTTTGGGATGCCCAAAGGCCTGTTTTTGTGGAGAGGTGCCTGCAGTAAATCTGACTGAAGGACTCATTTTCAGATGACTGGAGGCACTTGTCAGAAGTGAAAAGTCAATGTCAAGGGAGGGGCTTGCAGTCTCTTGTGAAGAGAGGAAATTACTTCAGTTACTGTTCAGTAATGCAGAAGAGGCCCTTGGAGAAGTATGAGTGTGGAAAAGAGATGGGGACATATTCTACCTGCACAATCCAGGCGATTTTGAGTAGTACTTTCAAAATCAGAAGAATCTGAGTAGTCACAGAATCCCAGAATGGTTGAGGTTGGAAGGGACCTTGAGAGATCATCTAGTCTTACTCTCCCTGCTCAAGCAGGGACACCTAGAGCACGGGGCACAGGGTGGCATCCAGGTGGGTTTGGAAGATCTCCAGAGAAGGAGCCTCCACAACCTCTCTGGGCAGCCTGTTCCAGTGCTCTGTCACCCTCACAGGAAAGCAGTTCTTCCTCATATGGAGATAAAACTTCCTGTGTTTCAATTTGTACCCATTACCCCTTGTCCTGTCACTGGCCACCACCAAGAAGAGTTTGGCCCCATCTTCTTGACATTCTCCCCTCAGGTATTTATACATATTGATCAAATCCCCTCTTGATCTTCTCTTCTCCAGGCTAACAGGCCTAGCTCACTTCTTAGTCTTTACTCATAGATGCTCCAGTCCCTTAATCATCTTCGTTGCTCTAAACCAATTGAATGATTTTTCTTGGCAGAGGCCTGACCTGAAGTAGAGCTGGTATATGGAAGAATTGCTTGAAAAGCGGACACTTAGAGGAAAACTGGGGCCTAACAGCAGTTTTGGCATTACAGGAGCCTGCTTGGGGTTATAGCACAGTTGCCACTTCCAGGATGGTTGGTAGGCCCGGACTCTGCTCCTCCACGGTTCCCTGGGCAGCACAACCTGCCCTCCCCGCAGCTGCAGAGAGGAGTAACGGAGGGTGGAGCAGAGTGAAGGTACCGCGGCCAAACTCTGTTGCACTCCCTGTGCTGGGCCGCTGATCAGCCGCACAGTAACTGCCCAATGGGAGATGGACGATAACATGTCCGGTGCTGAGCCAGCAAGGGTGGCAAATCTCTCCTTTGGAATGAACTTTGCTTGAACTTTGCTCATTATAAGCTCATTATAATGTCAAAACACACCTCCATCCCAAAAGTTACCCGCCTCCGAGGTACGACCGCTCCTCACTGAGCATGTGCTCTAGATTTTCCATTGACTGTACCTTTAAATGAAAGCGAGAGACTTTTGCACCAATCAATAACAATATTAAGTATGACTATAGTCACTCAAGCGCCACCTGAATGTAAAGAAAAGTATAAAAGGTGAACTAAGGAGGAAAAGGATGAGGAAGGAAGATTCCATCGTAACTCCTGGGTCAGTCAACGGGCTCATCCCCCTTTCCTCCCCTCGAGTTGGGACGCCGCCTGAGGAGACTCGAGACGGAGAGCCCTCTCCCATCTTTGGGGTGAGTGATGATTGCACATTCGTACATAAGAGCTGGCTAAAAACCCCACGCTGTAGTAGAGAATTTCCTGTACTGACACCCGAAACCTGCTATGTAAATGTTGCATTTGAATAAATCATGCTGTTTGTGACCTTGACTACTTGTCTGAGGGGCGATCAGACCTACAGTTGACAGACTGTTCGTGAATCCAATACTGCCAGAGTTGAGCTTATAAAGTTGATCACACTATTTGGGAACTTGATTCGCTCCTAGGAAGGTGATTGGACCTACAGTCGGCAGACTGTTCGTGAATCCGATACTGCCAGAGTCGGGCGTATAGCTAACATAGCATTTGTTATGTCCTTCCCCCCTGACCACCACGGCTTTCAAACTGCAACATGGTACCTGAATGCAATGCCAGGTATGGGCCATGGGAACTTGTCAATGGTATTGATGCGCCTTGCTTTGCTTTTAAAGGTGGTCATCAACTTCCTAGGAAAAATCTCTGGTCAGTTGCACACTTTCCTAATGAACTTCCCCAGATTCTAATGGATATAACACACTGGTTTAGGTGAAGTGGCTGGCCATGCATGGAAATAAATATTTACATGTTGTGCATACCTTATTCACCAAAAAAAAAAAAAAAAAGAAAAAGTAAATAGTACTGTAAAGCTTTGGCTTGTATCAGTGTCCCTTCATCCATAATATCTGGGAAGCTGAAGAATAGTGAGAGGTACACAGATTCTAGGAGAACAAGCTCCACCTTATCTGCATCTCTGTCTGTAAAAGATCACATGGCTGACTGGCCACGTGCCACAGTGACTGAGATGGACATTGCAGAAGCGATAAAATCAATCTCTGGTTCCCTTCTGCCCTGTATGTTTCCTGGTCCTCTCTGATCCCCGTGGTCCAGCTTTCTCCTCTGTCTACACATCTGCTGCTTCCCTAATCTAATGTCCTTATCCTGATCATCTGACCTCATTTTAATACCTGTTGGACTATAGCTTTTGGAAAACAAACTGACGACTCAGGAATTCTCATTTAAGGGCAAGGCCAAGCAAAATGGGGTTCGAAGCTTTTACTGAGTGGGCATAGGTTGGACCCTGCGGTTCAATGAGGCAGGAATTTATGACATAAATGACATATGACATTACGACATTTATTTATGACATAAACCTGATAGAGCGTGGAAATGGGTTTGGGTAAAGTTTTAAAAGGTGAAGACCTATGCATCTGTAGGAGAAATATCTTAGGGTTCTTAAGGAGATGAAAAAAGGACATGCCTAGACAACCAAGTGGGAGATCTGAAGCTTACTTTTGTACTGCTTAAAGTTATGTAGGTTCTTAAACAGTCTGTTGAAGACTTATGTCTTTGAACTTTGTTTATTGCAAATATATATAATGAATGGATTGAGTTGATTCATTTCAAGGTAACCTATTGTTTGTTTAATAATTGAGAGTATTTTCTCTAATTTGCATATGTTCTCTTGGTAATTAGAGAAAAGCCACACTTACCAAAGAATAGTTGGTGGGGTTTTTATTTCTTCACAAAAGAGATTGCAGAGAGTCTAACCTCTGCTCCTTCCACAAATAGAACAAATGAAGAAACAACAAGCATGTAGTCCTGAAAAAAGTGCAAGATCTATCAAGATAAAGAGTTCACTTAGGTTTTCTCCTAAAGTGTTAGTTCTGTTTGTAAAAAAAGCAAAAAAGAAAGAAAAGAGAAAGCAGTTAGACTTAGGGTATAGGATTTTGGTTCCTTGTCATTTTTTTTAGGTTTCTTTAGCTGAACTAAATTGGTTGAATAATTTCAATAAATGATACTGTCTGAACACTGAGTTTTTACATAATAGTCCTCATAAATGAGTTTAAAATATGAAATGCACTGTAGTAGTGTGAGCCCACCTCTCCAGCTATGTCAGTACATCCTCTATTGCATGTTCAGCAATGGCTCCTAATCTTTAAAAACAGGAAATCATGCAGTGAATAGAATTTCCTTTACTCTTTTCCAAGCAAGTTGGCTGTAATTCTGGTTATCCCAGAATCCTACTCAGCATGTTACAGATCTGCCTGTACTTAGCCAAGATCACAAATTTTCTACAGTCTCACTTAAGACAGGTGCCTCTTAATAGTATTGGCATTTTTCTTGCCTTAGCATGGACAAGAGTTTGAGACTGTGAGCAAAGTATTACATTGAATGAGAACCTCAAAGAGCCAATGTGCATTATTGTCTGTGAACAGAGCTGTCTAACTATTAACTGGCAAAAGCCTATGAAGTGCACAAACCCTTTCCCACTCCTGTTAGATTAAGTCTGTGTTTCAGACTGGAGAGAAATGGCTTATGTGCAAGCACAGTCTGTACCTAAAGATCTGTCCCACTCAACCAGAGGTAATTATATTAACTGGAAAGACGAATATTTGGAACAGCAATCCTCACAAGTGCTTTATTTTCATACATTTCAGCTCTCTGATCTTGCTGTTTAGTCCTTGAAAACAACAATGACAAACTTGAGAGGCCAAGTGAAAACAAATACATTATAATGACATAATATTAGTGTCAGTCGGCGTACACAGGTGAGATGAAAAATCAGAAAGCTAATAATTTTCAGAGACAAGTAAAATCTGTGGAATAAAGGGAACCATCGGAGTCTGCTCTCACCATCTTTAGTGTGGCTCTGATTCATTACCAGATTGAGAGGAAAAAAACAAGATTCTGATGTTTTTCTTTTTAATATCCAGTTAAAGTGGTAGGTATAAATGAGTTACTCTCCCAGGCGAATGACTACATAGTTTGTTTTTGCTAATTTCTGTGACATATGCTTTTTATACTCAACAGTTACTTTTTCTGCTGTCCTCACATTTATTCAATTGCTCATCCCCTATTTTGCCTAGCTTGAAATGTTGGTTTGCAGAAAGAAGGTAATCCTGTTGCCCAAACTTTCTAAGTTCCATGTTCACTTGTATTGGACTGTTCAACAAAACCTTTAATTAAAGAAAAAAAATAAAGATTTTTCCTGTGGTTCACTACATTAGTTACACTAATGTGAGCTAATATGAGTGTATACACTACAAAGTGAGATTATGACTCCTCACACACAAACTGCCATGTAAAAATATTGATTTGAACTAACTGCCTGGTTCTTAGCATGAAGTTTTATCATGCATTTAAGGAAGAGCAAAATCACATTTGAATTTATTTTAGATACAGCCCTTGGATATATATTCACTACATTGAAAAAAGGCTGTAGTATTTGAAGTGTGTCATTTGATGCAGCTTGAATACAGCTGTGTGTTACTGCAGCAAACACCAAATATGCACTGCACAGTTTTCTGATAGTTTGTAATAAAGATGGCTCTTTTGGTGAAGTTCAAAAATCACATTGCAAAAACACATTACCATTGAAGTGACCTTGAGGTCTATCACGCAACTTCAAAGACAAATCTAACTGGGGGATACATTTGACTATACAGTGAAGAAGTACGGATACAGTAAAATAAACAAGACTTGTAACATTAAATTGTCCACAAATAAAGCACTATAATGAAGGCTTGTCTTTCCTGTTTTCACACCTGGGAAAAGGTTCATTTGGCAAGCTAGTTATTGACATTGAAGGCCTAAACAGATATATAAAGGTATAAACATTTTCTTTTTGATCTGCGTAAGATCAGGGTAAATTTTCTATCCCTGCTGTAGCCACTTTCACTGTTAATCAAACACTCTATGTCTCACTGTGGTAATGGAAAGAGTACATTTCAAGACAGGATTTCAGCTAATAGGCTTAGAAAATATTCTGTTTTTCTAGTGAAATAGAATTGGATGATACTACTCATTTCATACTTACGTTGCAGGAAGTGAGCTCTAAGAGAGGTGTGAGATATCTTTTCTCTCAGCTGACAGATACGAGTTTTATGTTCACATGTTATTCTCTGTTTTAAAATATTCTGCCATGCCACCGTTATTATGACTTGCATTATGTTCCTTCTGTTCTGTGATTCGATTACAAAGCCATAGCTGTTTTTTAAAAAGCTAGTTTTCAGAACATGCTTTGGCCATAAAGGTACTGCAGTTGACAAAGTTCTACTCTCACCAACACTCATGTTATACCATTGCAAAAAAATCTGTTTAAATATTTTAAGTGTCAGTTCTTGGATTAATGACAATCAAGGCATCTTTTATCAGTTAGTGTTCTGTAGATGGCATGGTCCATCTTCTCCATGACAATGGAGCACAGTGATAGAAGTAGTTGATCCCCTGCCAGCAGCCATGAAGGCAGCCTGGAGTGAGGGGAGGGTCGAAGTTAGAAAGATATTCTGTACTATCAGTGCAATAGTTTCAGTGAAATTACAAATGTGGTAAGGTACTTCCCCATATATTTGCATCGACCACTTTTCTGCACTGGTTCTCTCAGAAATCTGCCTTTATCTTACCATCCCTCCCTCTCCGCTACCCCCCCCTCCGCCCCCGCAAGAAAAAAAAATCTGAAATATGTGGTACTGTTGGATTCCTTTATTGTAGTAATTTTCTCATCTTAGCCTCATCAGAATGAAAAGAAGAAGTATTTCTTTTTTTTCCCTGCCCTAACATAATGCAGGGATAGGTCCCGGAAGAGCTGCATGGATTAGAAATTGCTGAAAACACATTTTTTATAACTAACCTTGTATTTTCTTTAGTTCTGAAGTGGATCATGTACTTTGTGGCTTTGTCTAAATTGAAGGAAATAGAGTTCAACTATCTAATTAGTTTGTAGCATTCACATTTGAGAACTGAGGTGTCATAGGGTCCGCATTTCTCTTTCCTTGACCAGAGCCCTGGGAACTGCAGAACATGAAAATATTTTCTTAGTTATGTTGCATGCATGTTGCCAATATGCTGGATGATGGTTCAGAACTAAGCATCTTTACAATTTGTGCAGATTCTGATTTATTCAATGTTTGAAGAATTGAACCCTAAATTCAAATGGAAGTAATCTATTTTTCTAGCAGGAATAAAGGAAGAAAGATCAGTACATAACAGGGTATCAATATACAAGTCACAGATCTGTATCTCCCCAAAGGAAAACCATTATAGTTAGCAGCAGGAAGAGTAATAAGTTAGATCTGAGTGGAGTAATTGCAGTCTGTGGAAGTCACAGAAGTTTCAGAACTATTTTATTTGTTGTCAGACAAAGCAATAGCACTTGAAGACCTCTGGGAATGCTGCTGATATAGCATTTCAGCAACAATACATTGTTTTCCTCATTTTCTAAATGTATTTATGGGAGAGTCCTGGAAGCCCCATGTTTGCTCATATGGTGTTCCTGTAGAGATAACAACATTCTCCTATTTACAGAAGAGATGCTTATGTTTCCCAGAGGTACTGATAGAGTATGGCAGCCTATTAGATCAGCTATTCCTTTTAGCTAACATACTTCAACCTTGTGCTGAACCAGTGACAAAATAATTGATGGACTTGAAAAAGAAAGTCAAAAAAAGGACCATTTCACAGAAATGTGAGTGTAAGGACTTGTATAAAGCAGCAGACACTGATGAAGAGACTGCAGCAGTAGCTGAGCTGTTTATTAGCATAATATCTCATGTCAGTACTGTGGAAAATAGGAAGTAAGTCTTGGAAGAAATGAACATAAATATTTATAATCACCCAAAAGATGCAGCTGTTGCATTGCCAGGAAAATGGAATTGGGCAGATTTTTTTAATTATTTCTTGTTCTTCATCCTGTACTGACAGAGATTACAAACACAACAATCAAAATATTAATTGTGGAGAATGTGCAAAAAGTGTGAAAATACTGATTTTTAAGTAAACTTTCATTTGTGCTTAATATTAAACTTTGTAAAAGAAGATTAGTCTAATATACAGCTAATGTCATTGCTTCAATGAAAATGATAAATTAGAATAATTCTATTGATTAAACTCAGTTACAGCAAGGACATGCATTTCACATTGTAGGAATAGTTAACATCATATTTGTTAAAAGCCTAAGGTTACTCTATATAAGGAAAATCATCCACACTGAGCTATTGGATTTTGTTGTTACTGAATACAGTTTATTTGAGTTATATAGTGCTAGACTTCAATGGCTTGTTGAATTGCAGGTATGTTTTATAGCATTGCTGAAATCAGGATATTTTCTAGCCACATAGTGATTCCAATCCCTTTTTCACTGGGAAGACTTTTGAAGACTGTGTTTCTGTTCTTTTTGATGTAAAAAGGAGAAAATCACAAATCTTAAAGGTGACCTTCTGACAAGTGAATGTATATGAAAATTTTTGCTTTTAATCCATACTGAAGTGAGAAACATGTTTAAAACTTCAGCCATAATCTGAACAGAAACTATCCACTTCTGAACAGTTTTTGAGATAGTTGCAAACAGTTGGTATGCCACAACTTTAAGGACAAGTGATTAAAACCCTTCAACATCTAAAAAGTGAGGTATCGTTGTTAAATTCTAGGCATCACATCAATATCATGATTTATTTCATAATTCATTGAATTAATAGGCAAAGGGAAACAGATGTGGCAAAATTAATATTTTCTCTATGAAATATAACTGTCCTTTGGGAATTCACAGATGACAGATCAGGGTGTGAACTCTCAGCTCTGGGATGCATTCATTCACATCTCTGGTTCTTCATTAAACAAAGTCGTGCCAACTTTCTGCACATCCAATGATCATCAAACTAAATAGTCTGTAAATACGGAATAAGCTATAAGGGGTCTTGTGGTGGTATAGCTCAATGTCCACAGAAGTGGTAATCTTCAGGCATCTGTAATTGCCAATGGTTGCCATTTTTATAGGTATAAGAAGGATACCTTAACTTGCTTGGCCAAAGATATCATGATAGTGCCTGAACTGTCCTTTTGACATTGCCCTGATGCAGATACTGTATTTGAGCTACATATTAGTGCCCTTTATTTTTAACTGCTGAATTACATCTCTTTTTCCATTCATCATACTATCTTTTTCTTAAATATACTAACCTCAAAATAAGGGCCAGAAGGATTATAGTAGGGTTGTTCACTGATTTGGAGGGGAGGGTGAGGAAGTTTCCCTTCCTTTTCTCTTGAGAATAATTCCAAAGCTTAATATTCTAATTAATGATTAAGAATCATTTACTAAATTTGATTTCTATTTATTCATAGTTACCTGTCCTTTTGATAACTTTATGCATGAGATTCGCTAATTCTCTTATTTCCCTGGTATTTATTTCAGCAAATATTTATAGATAGCAGTAGGTCCTCTTTCAGCCTTTATCACAGTAAATTAAATAATCTGAATCTTTCCAGTCTCTTCCAGCAAAAGTCAATGAATAATATACATATAAATGCATAGAGATACTATAATACAATAAGTAGAACTATCTGAGCTCTACTCAGGGTTGCAAATTCTCAGGAGTTATTTTAAATAATTTTCTGCTTTGGAACAGAAAAATAACTTTCAAAAGTGTCCTCTTTTGACTTCTTAGAAAAGACGTTTTTCTTTTTGGGAGGTCCAATATGCCTTTCTCGCTGAAATTGAGATAAGCGATTTGTAAAGCAAATAAACCAGAACGTGTTTTAAAAAGGTTGAAATTCAAACAAATGTACGTGAATGATTTCTATTGGAGCAGAGGAAAACAATTTGCTGTGCTTCAGTTCATAAGGTAGTAAGGAAGGTCATTTTTTAGTACTTGGATATATTATGACTCACAGATTGTTTCTTTTCTTTTTAGATGGATATAACAAAAAATATCCGTGAATTTTGCCCAAGGCTTTCATATTCCTCGCACAGGGCTTGTCCAGTCACAGCTCTAGTAAAAAGGAAACTCTATTAGTATTTTTCTTGCTACTGAAGATCAATTGCTAATTACTGAAGATTACACTATCATCTGCCAAAATTGCCATATTGATTTTTTTTGAAAAGCACTTACTAAGAAATATAAATGTATAGGTTATCTAAATACGTGTTTACACTCCCCAGCCAGCAATACCCAGATGATGATGTCTAATAATTCTAAACATTAATCTGGAATGTGTATAGAATCACCACAGTAATAAGATTAATTTTAGCTGTCTTAGAAAGAATGGAGACACAAGGTACTCAAAATGACTCTTATACTAATACATCAAATCTTTTTTACTTTTAGTTCTGCAAATGAGTTCACTGATATTAACTCTATTCTTAAAAGTGAAGAGTGTATTAGAAATATTTAATACTTGCAAGAACTATGATGATGCCTAAGTTCTTCAAAAATTTGATTTACTTGATATCTGTGGAACAGGGTAACTAAGCTGAACCATCCCAATCTGTTTGGTCTGGACTTCAGACCAAAACATTTTTAAGCCCTTCATCTAATTTGATTATTGAGGAATATTTATGATTTGGATGTAGCATTTCTCTTCTAACATGCTGATAGTGAAGTGTTTAAGTTGAAAAATTATCCTTGCAGATTCTGTTAAACAAGAGAAGTTCCCAAGGCTCTAGTTCAAACTAGGGCACCACCAAACTAGGTGATAGACAAAATATCTAGCCACAAATGGTACTGTTCCCAGCATCTACTAGTCTGTGCACCCTGATACATATTCCCTTAAAGTTATTCCTTCCATACAGTCTCAATACTTCTAGGGGATGCTTAATAAATGGTGAACAGCATTAAAGAAGTGCATGATAAAGTCTTGCTTTCAGAAATATTTAAGAGACTCAGCTGAACATTAAATTGATGTTAACTCTGTTGTTGTTGCAGGACTGCTTAAGGGATGTACTTGAAAGTATATTTCAAGTTATATTTCAGTTTTTCTTTTGTCTTATTCCAAAATAATCTTTTTGCAGAGAAAAACGCCCTCAGTACTATATCTGAAAAAAAAGAGGTCTAGCATCTGTTATACTGGAGTAACAAAAATTTGCCTAGTCTAAAAACGGTACAGACTTGAGGAGTTTAGATTTACATGGTTCTAGTGCAGTATTTTGGCTTTGAAGAGTGAAAGTTCTGTTTTTCTTAACCTTATATACATATATATATAGATATATATATATTCACGTAAGACAAAATTCTGCAAGACTGATTATATCAGCATTCTCTTTTTGATCTAATTTTCTTTGGATAGCTGCTCCAGCACCTTTAACCTGAGATATGTGCATGATTACACATAAGCATATAAAATTAAGCAAGACTCAACTTATGTTTTCCAAAACTCTCTACTGAAAGATATATTGGTTGACTGCATATTGTGGAAGTCTTAGTAAGATGAACAGTATGCAGAAAATAAACAGAAAGTTTACATATTGCTTGGTACCTAAACTGTTCAGGATGTAGTAGTCTCTTGTCAGCAATGTGTCAAGGAGTTTAGATGCTGATTAAATCATGTTAGTATCAGAATAGGTGGGAAAATATTTTTCTTACTTGGTAGATTCAAATAAAAAGGCGCTTTTTTACTTTTTTTTGTACAATGATATCAAACAGTTCTGCAAGTACTTGGATTTTTATGTGTCATTACAGTTTTCCACTGGGAGCTGTAGTTTGTGTGTTTTCTCAATTCTGTCCTCTAGGTCTGTTTTTCCATTAGGGTATTTTCTGTGTGATACCATAGCACCTCTCTCCATGAAGATAACTAATAATTTCAAAGGCCACAGCATGTCATGAAAAATAATGAAGCAGCATAGGGCAATGACAATGGCAATGTATAGGTAGTTCCCATAAAGTAAGCAAATGAGTGCCAGAGAATACCTGTAGGTTTAAAATTTCAAAAGAACATCAGAATTTGCCATGGAAAGAAGACACTGTGATCCATGGCAACAAAAAACTGTTCAGTTAGAAAGCCTTTACTTGGGGGAACAAAACAACAAACTGAACACCAAACCATACCCCCAAAATCTGGACAGTGCTCATGAAAAAATCAGCTAGTTCTCTCCTACCCATTTTCCCCTTCTGCACCCTCTCATTAAAAAAAAAAAAAAAAAAAAAAAAAAAAAAAAAAGCTTGAACATTCACTAGTTCACTATTTTCTGGAAATAGAAACAGTTAGCTAAGATCAGTGTTAAGTATTGTGAATTAACAACCCCTTAAGACATCCTCCACAATACAGATGAACCTTACAGGAAATATATATTAAACTTTGGCTGAGACACTATGCAACAATATAGTGTATTTCTAGAGCAGTCACAAAACTGGAGAAAAATCTTGATGGGGGAAATAAAAGCAGCACATCCTAGAGGATTCTGTCATTCAAGCAGACAGGTATAGGACGTTGTAGCAAGAAAGTTTATTAAGACATAGACAAGACTTCTGTTTTATTGTTTCTATGTAATTTCATTCTTTCCTAAACTTAGGTAGGGTTACTTTACTGTGAGAATACTTCCCTATAAGAACATAGACAAAAATAAAGCTTTCTGCATGTATGCCCATGATAATATAACTGAAAAGTAAAGACCTATCCATTCAAATTCACAACCTAATTGCCCTGCTGTCAGATATACTATGATATACATTGGATAGCATGTTTTCCGGAGAAATAAGCATGTATGTGAGAAAAAATCTGGTGAAGATCCAAAGGTGTAAGCTAGTGACATAGTGACAAATGTCAAATCTGTTAGGATTTGGCATTTCTGATTTCTAGTGCTTCTAAATTTTCTACATGCCCACGGGGGTACAGAGCGTCTCTTGGGAGAAGCAGAAGTCTCCTAGGTCCTGAAGAAGTGGATAGTGCTGAGCTTCCCATGGAAGACCACAAGCTTCTTATATAAATTTTAGATTAGAGTGTTACGAGAGACAGTTTGTCCCTGCTAACATAGACATCAGTGCCATGTTGTTGCTTTGTCTCTCAAGTCCAATCAAGCATGAGAGCAGAACAATTTTTCTATGAGATCCACAAAAATGATAATATTTATTTTAAGGGAAGGGGGGAAATAACCTCTTTACTAGCTTTGGTGTTCCGGGACCAAAGAACCTCATTTTCAGACTCCTGAAAGCAAGAAACCTAGCTCTATTCACAGAACTTGAGTCATGACTGGTCATCAGTGAGTCACAATTGGTCATAAGCAGTTTGGGGCTTGGCAACACACTGTAGGTGCAATGGGAGACCCTCTAACAAGTTAAAATGGTAGATGATAAGACATGTATCCGAATGATATTTGCAGGAAGAATGAAAGACATGGAACTAAATTGTTCAATGGATTAGAAATGCTGTCCACAGTTATGCTGAATTAACTTTTGCCTAGAAAACAATGGGCTTCTGCCTGTTGTGTTTTATCATTTGCTTCCAAATGTCTGGTGGGGGGAAGTATCCTTTTTTTTAATATCTGTTTGAATTGTCTGCACAAAACAATGGAAATGAAAACAAGTAATTGTAGTTTAAACAATGGACGATTATGTGGTCACGTTTGTTGGCAGTCTCTTTGCAAAGTTTTGTGTGAACAATTTATCTACACAGAAAAAGAATGGACAATAGTTATCTGGTTTTGCTGCACAGAATTGTGGGAAATTAGAAGTGAGGCTGTTTATAATGCATTCTCTCTCATGTGTGTTTTTCAGAACAGGAAGATCCTTGAAATAACTCAACTCTGCTTGGTAAGCCAAGGAAGATATTTTGTCTTGACTCGGACCTTTTTTTTTTCTTTTTTTTTTCTTTTTTAAGATGGCCCCTGGGGAGTAAATGTTTTACACTGCATATCAAGAATTGGATAAAAATCGACTGTTACAGTCAAGGAGAGCTGACTAACGTATCGCCTTGAGTGAAAGCCTGAAAGTATGACCTTTAACAGGACTTAAAATAACTTTAAAAACTCACTGCACATAGTAAGGTGAATAAAGCCCTTATTGAGCTACTGCTCAGAAAGGTTCTACATTCCCAGTAATAACAGAATTTTTGAATGATATCTGTGTAAATCTGGCAGAAGGATGGAAATATGTATTCAACCCCATGTTCTCTTCCTGACAGAGCTATTCAAAAACTGCAATAAATCTTCACATGCAGATATCTAGAAAAGCATAGTCAATGGCAAAGCTTAAATCCAGATAGCAACTGCAATCAGGAGGAGCCAAGGACCTACTTTAAAAAGAGTTTTAGGTTCTTAGCAATGTAAAAGAGCTGCACATATTCTGCCAAATAAATAGAAAACTTGATAATGCACTTATATTACCATTAATATAGTAGTAGCAACAATAATAGGAATATTAATTATCATATTGTCACTTTACACTGTGACAATGCTAGTTATTAGAGAGAGAAAATTGAGTTTATGGTGAAAAGAGTTACATCCTAGAGGGTTCTGTTCTGGAACCTGTAAGAATTCCTTAGCCTGGAGGATTAACATTAAAATAACTAGGGTTAGTTAAAAATAGTCCTACATTTACTGCTGACAGATCTGGACTACTATCTGAATAAAAGAATAAAATTCTGAAAAATCTAAAATCTAAATGTAAACAGAAATGAAGATATTGTTTCTAAGCATGGCACTCCCCTCCTGGAAACTATTCTAGATTGAGTGCGTGCTTGGATATTGCTGCTTCTTTTAAGTTTTGGCATGCAATGTGAACAAAATCTTTTTTGTTTGTTTGTTTTTGGTCTTTTTTTTTTTTTTTTTTTTTCTTTCATCTGCTTTTCTTTTGTCATATGCAAATAGTCTGACTCTTTAAAGACACCTTTTTTGTTCCCTTCAAAAGCACCTCAGGGATTGCAGTTGGAACACAATAAATGGCTGGGCTGCACCATCAGGGAACTGAGTGCAAGGTGCAATATTTCTGACACCGTGCTGGTGTGAGGGAAGCAGAGAGGTCCTGATGACGAAGCCTCAGACTTACAGCGCGTGTGGCAGCTCTGGCAAATGATCTAGATTTATGTGCCAGGTAAGGAGCATGGACTGCCTTTGCTATGGCTTTCTCATCCCAAGACCTGTACTTTTGTGCTCTTTTTACTGTGCTTTTGGACTCCTGCAGCCCTCTGCAGTACCTCTGTTGGGTGTTTTGCTGTTCAAATCCATCACTAACAGTCTGTGAGTAAATGTTACCTGTAGAGTATTTTAATAGTTCTAGCCCTGGAATTGTCTTCTGCTCAAGACAATCTCTGCACAGATTGGTGAGATGACACCGAAAGGAAATTAGAAGATCAGAAAATCCTGAAATCAGCATCAAACAATGTTAATACAATAACTAGAATTTACTTTATGCATGAAGAACAAAAATGACCTTTTAAAAATCTAAAGCATCAGAAGAAGTGAAAACTGTAGTCAATAGCAACTCAGAATACTTTGCAAATAAACATCTTTTCCAATGCTCTGTACTGTGGTTCAGATATGGGCCCTGATAAAGCCGTATTGAAGTGATTCAAAAAACTGAACCTACAGCAATTGATACTACTATTTTTAAATCTCCTTTCTGGGGTTATCCATTTGAAAAGCTTTCTACATTCAAGTCACTCACAAACTGTGTAAATGACAGTGTGCAAAACAATGCATGTAAATTCTGTCCTACATTATGTTACTATGTCCAAAATAGTAATTCAGTACTGCTAGTAACATGACTTCTGGCCTTCTACTCATTTCATTTGATTTGATGGAAGTGCCTTTGAATTCATTTATGGCTATTGTTGAGAGTGAATTAATCACCTTGATAACATTAAATTTATTTGGACATTCAGTAGAAAAGGCGTTTAAAGTTAATACCCCTTGAATAATTTGCTAAGGCTAGTTTGATGTGATATAGTGTATCAGATGTCATAGTTAGTAAGTATCTTTGCTTTTTCTTTATGATGTGTGCAAACCAGAACTGTGACAAATTACTTGCAGGAGATTAGAGTTAATTTCACCATGAGACTTCTTAAGGACAGCCAGGTAGTAAAGTTGTCATAGGCCGTATTTATTGATAAGTTTAGCAATTCCTCCAGCAAGAAAGAATTAAAAATACTTTGCAAAATTTTTGTGATCCATGTCTTAGTCCAATAAAAGAATAGCCCAGACACCACTGAAATTCAGAGCTGATTGAATTGGTCATCTCACTTTAAAACTCTGGTGAGATTTCCTACTTTTACTTCTCACGTTTTTCCTATAAAGTATGATATTGTATGCTGTTAAACACATTGGCTCCTTTATATGAGGGCCTAATCTTGAGGACATTGGCTAGGTGACACAGACTTGATCCAGGGGACATTACCAACACTGGTCAAAGCGATGCCTAACTGAACAGCTACACAATCAGAACTACTAAGCTTGTGTATGGTTGGCACAACAAGGTCTTTTTCATTTGCTGAGGTGCACTGTCAGTGTAGCACAGCTCTGGGACCTTAGGAACTGCATTGAGGGCTTCTGTATCATGTTCAATTTGAAAATAGAAAAGCTCACTTGGGAACTGACTGGTGTATAAGCTCAACACTGAAAAAGCAAAGCAGCCTCCCCAGAGAGCCCAAGGGGGAGAAAATATCAGAGTCCAAGGCAGGGACTTGAAAAATATAACAAGTTTCAGATTTCTTTTACTGAATATGATGTATTTTTGTCCAACAGCTGAAAACAGAATGGATTTTACATGCTAAACTTGCTTGGGATTAATAAAGTAAAAAACAAAATCCACAATATTGCATTTCCATCAAGCTTTCCTCAGCAAGGAGGTTGCAGTGTACAAAAAAATTGAGAAGATCTTTTTAATAAGAATATTTTATATCTGTTCAGTGTGTTCACCACAACAAAACTTGTTTGCATTCCTTTATAAAATCAAGGTGTCTTTTGATGTTAGACCAACCCTATTTCTACTCCCCATGAAGACTATTCTTTACAGAAGCTAAAGCAGGCATTCTTTTCTGCCTTGTAACAATAAACAAGGATGTGATACTGGAATGTTAAGAAAGCTGCTGTCATTTATTTCCCTTTCATTTGTTTCCAGCAGTTTTGCAGCTCATTTTCAATGTATGTCTGCAAGAGGAAGAAAACTTTTGTTTAAAATATGTTAAGACATCCACAGGGAAGTATTTTTGACGTATATTTGGCTTTGATATCCTATCTCTAGCTGAAAATCAAGCAACAATGACACTAAAAGTAATGTACATTTTAAATAAAAAGATCTAAGTAGCGTATTAATGTTCGGAGACAACCTGCAAGTGAGTCATCATACTGCTAGTGTCTTTGCTGACCAGAAGATGAGGCAGTAGTCTTCATTTTAGGATGAAACTGCCTTCAATAACCAAGGGCAATCTTGAGAAGGACGCTTCTCAAAATAATTGTGAGTAGGCTAATGGCAAGTCAGAATAAAATAATGAATATGAAAAGTGGTAAGAAATCCTCTGCATAGGTCACTATCTGAGATTAATTTAGTTGGTAAATAGAATGTGACAGTAAAATGGGCTCTTATAAAGTCGCCTACTTTTGAAATTAAAGGGAAAAGATTGTTTAGCAGTGGAGTTGATCCAAAATTCAATGTGCCAGATTTTCATATCCTCCTACATCAATTGTTCTGCATCATTCTGTTCACCGCTAGTGGTATTATTCAGTAATTCCAGTAAAATGTTTAATAGAATCCCTACAATTTGAAAAAGACTTAAAACTGTGTAAAAATTATGTATCATTTACTTCTTTGCAGTCAATTCATGTAGGTTTAGGTATCCCTGAATCAGACCTTAGAAGCCCCTTTAAGACAAAATTGTGACGTTTCTCTTCATCGTAAATGATACCTTACTTACAAGTTCTAGTATATTTACTCTATCATTTGAAAAAAAAAGGTCTATAAGTATAAGCAAATGGTAGCAGTGTTAGAAAACTGGGAGGCTGCAGTTATACCCACCCATTATGTTTCTAATAACAATAGATTCAAAGATGAAATCCTGATTTACATATTTGTGCCTAAATTAGTGTTGGATCACACTAATGGTTTGCCTTGTATGTTGGGCATGACGTGGAAGCCATGCATATGGAAAAAAATAAGATCCATTTAAGGGAATAGTTCATTCTACCTTTCCAGTTTCTGATCTGAAGCTTGTAGGCTTTATAGCGAGAAATTGTATCTTTGAATTTTCCTATTTGCAGCTGAAGATCTCATGAAGTGCTGAATCATGTTGTATGTTTCCTTTACACTTTAACTTTTAACTTTTCCTTTTTTCCCTTTCCCCTCTTTCCTCTTCTTTTAGCATGTTTTACAGAGAAACATAAGCAAAAAAGGGACAGTTATGACAAGTCCTTTCAATAGCAGCACTCACAAAAATTATCTGGCTATATATGACAGGGAAACATCTCTAAAATTCTCCACAGTTACTGTTACTCATCAGAATGCTACAGACATGGACAAAGTTTCAGCTGAATAAGTCTTACAGCCAAATTTGCCTGTAGCAATGAAGGACTAGAAAGTTTTGGAAAAGAATAAGAGTGAATGAATCTCCTGCCAGGGCAGAGGGAAGGAAGATTTTAGAGTATCCTGCCAATAGTCAATCTGTAGTGTTCTGCACTCGTTCATGCTCTCATAACAGCGCAGGTGTTGCTGACATTGCCATACTTGTTACTCACCTTTCCCTAGCCCCTAAAGGGACAGTGATGATGGGATCATCTTCTTTACACTTGTCACTGGCTCAACGGTTTCATGCATTTCATTCCTGAGCTGAAGCAATAAGAAGGCAGCACAGTATAGTAAATCATAAAGATCACTCCTGGAATAGCTCCAAGCCAGGGTACTATTCAGTTCTTGTCTTCTGAAATGGTTTCATTTGGGGGTAAAATTGGGATAGTTAGTTCCATAGCAGATGAGAGTGAACAGTGAATTTCAGCTTGATGTTTACAGTGAAGAACAGGACTGCCCTGCATCTAAGTATAGGACCGAACAGCAGGTTTAAGGACTATAATGTATCTTTTCCCCTGAGCTACACTCAGCATTGGTTTGCACTCTGCAGAACAGATTATTATTTTTGTTAATAATGATAATAATAATGTATCTATAACTCTGATTTGGAATTTGGAATTTGGAATTATGCATATCTTTTGTAAAATGATCAAGACAACAATTTATAGATTATTTGGAACAGAGCAGGTTTGGGTGACAGAAAATTTAGTCTAGTCTCAGAGTGGGCAGGCTGTACTGCGATAATAGGCTTAAAGGCACTGAAAGATAATCTTAAATGGCCAGTGGGTGAAGGGCTTCCTACTTGCTTTTGCTTAACCCTGATCTTCTCTGCAGTGTTCAATATTATCAACTATATGACACTGCAGTCCCAGCTGTGAGAAGTGTCAAGTATCCAGACTTGATGGAACTAGATGGTTTAAGTTAGCAAAGCTCTTTTGTATCACTTTTTCTCTAAACCATTGGCTCCTATTTCTTTGTGTGTTGGAGGTTATATCTGTATGTGTTGTTTTTTATAAAGTTAGCCAGAGGGAAGTATATCCACAAGCAGTGATAGGAAGTTGTACTTTTGCCATTAGGACATTTGCTTAAGAAATCTCAAAAGCATCAGTTCCCACACTGGCCCTGCCAGCATCTTCATTCATCAGTTCAAGAAACTAGAGATATTGCACAGACTCACCCACACTGTGAACGGTGTAGGTATGACCTGTTCCACCTATTTCTGACATAATGATTTACTGCTTGGACAAGTTGGAGTCTTTCGGCTGAAGAGCATCAAGCCGAACATTTGGTCTACGCTGAGTCAGGGAGAGACACAGTTCATGAGCATGAAGAAGGAGACTCTTCAAAGGCATAAGTCCTTTGGGGGCTATTTTGAATGATGAGGGCCTGAGCAAATACGAGCACAAACAGCTACCAAAAATTTCCAGCTGCTATGCAAAGCATACTCTTTTGTATCACTTTCTCTAAAACTTTGACCTCTATTTCTTTATATTTTGGAGACTATATCTCTATGTTTTGCTTTATAAAATGAAAAACTCGACCAAGAGAATGCAACAAATGAGAATCACTTGCGACAAATATCAGTCAGATCACTTAGTGAGTAACTTGATAGTGCTAATATGCTGTAGGAAAAGTCAGTAGAAGTTCCAGAATATAATCTAAAGAAAATGAGGGAATTTATTTTAAACAGGCTGGATAGCTTGTTTGGTGAAGAACATTTATAGAAATAAAAAGTCAAACAAAGTATCTTTTCAGTAAATTGCTACGAAAAACCACTTGTTCCATGTTTCCTTTCACTATAGAGTTCCACGTTTATCTAAATGCTTTTTTTTTTTATTTTGAAACTTTTTATTACATGCTTACTGTGGTTTAGATTTATCATTTAATACAAATGAAGAGAGGTCGAAATGAAATTGAAACAATCAGACATGTGTACTTCATGAGTCAGTGAGCCAGCTAATTGAATCTCAAATTAGAAAGGAAGGTCCTCCAGAACAAATGTTATTGCTGTCCTGAAGAACAGGAGAAAGTTGCATTAACATTTTCTAAGCTTATCTGGGGAAATAGAAATAAACCAGAACAACTTAGTCCCTTTTATTTCTGTATTTATTTGTGATTTGAGGCACTGTTTCATCTATAATTTTAGAGTGATTGGCAAGAGAAAGCTAAAACACAGATGGCCGTGCCAATATCTAATTATCAGTCCATGAAGAGAAGTACATTTTAATTAGATGGTGATATTAGAAGATAAGCTGCAACATTTGCAATAACAAAATACAAGTAAAGAAGGAGCATAAGCCAGTGTGTGCTCCTCACTATCAGGAAGAGGGCACAGCAGCTAAACTGGACTACCCCAGGAAAAGACCTGGGAAAGAATTGTGATGGAAAAAACTCCCCCTTGCTCTGACAAGGGAAGGAATAAACCCCATTTTTGTTAAGGTATTTATATGATGCATATAGCTCATGCTGATTACAGTGAAAATTAAGTTGCTATGAATACCTTTGGGGACTGGAACTATTAGCTTTGACACTTTTTTTCACTGGAATGATTGTCTCACTATCTTCATCTTCCTTGTCTCACTTTCTTCATCTTTCTCATCAGGTGCTAGGGCTAATGGAGAAAGAGAATGAGAAAACCTTCTCTTTTCCATTTTTCTGTCCTCCCTCCCCTTTCCTTTCCTTGTCCCTCAGATGGGAGCACTATTTATTCTGCTTAATACACCCTTCCTCATGCCTCAGCTCATACAAGCAGAGGAGCAAGAGCCTCACTTCTTCCCTGTCTCTGTGATGGCTATGAAATCACTCCTCAAGGTGAAGCAAGAGAATTTTGTGAAGATCTTCTTTTTTTTTTTTTTTTTTTTTTTTTTTTTTTTTCACTCAGGATATTGTTAGACAATATTGAAAACAGTGTTTTGGCTTAAAGACTAACGCAACCTCTGTTTTTTGGTAGGGAGTTTTGAGAAAAAAAAATGGGACAGTAAAAAATGATAGCATCTTACCACTGCGGTATCTTAATATAGGTGGTTATCTCACAGAGAAAGTGTAATATAACACAAAAATGAATAGTGTCAAGATGGGACCTGCCCATTTAAAAGAGTGCAGTTATTTTTAGACCTGACACCAGCTATTCGTTTTCCAGCATCTTAACTATACCAAGTGGAGAAAGTTATAAACAATGGAGTTCGTAAAGTTTTCTTGAAGAGCTTAAATAAGTATATTGCCTCCACTTACTGCTGTCAGGCTACCCAGGAAGCTGCAGAGCATGTGTAATAACAGGGATGAAAACTGGGTGAGACAGGGAAAAAGGTAAGACCACTGGGTCTGTTCTCTGTAAAAATATTATTTGACTGTTACTTTTGGTGTGTACCTAACCCAGCAGCATGGAGAGGCAAGAGGCTAAAAACAGCTACACATATTTGGTAATACAGATAGACAGAAATAAAAGAAAAAAATAAAAAAGAGGTTGTGAATAGAGGAAAAGTATTTTCTTGGTCTCGATGACACATTTTGAGTGGTGCTATTCAAACCTGAGTACCTGAGTGTAGCTCTTCAGTACTTCATTAGAGAATGCCTTCCATATTTACTGACAGGATATGATGGCTTCTGAAATTTCCATTTCTAATTGCCAGTTGATTTCTGTAATCTCGCTCTGAACAATAGCCACTTGCACTGAGCTCTTGAAGAGCTCCTATTTACAAACTTCACTTTATAGTTCAAAAACTGGGTTACAGCACTGGCTTTTAGGAACTGCAGGCTACTTCAGTATTTTGTTCCTCATGTTAGAATAAAAAAAAAAAAAGAAAAAAAAAGAGAGAGAAATTGCCAATAAAACCTCTTGCTGGGTGAGCATTCAGAGCCAGAACTGCATCTAATTGACTTAGGCTTTGAAAATCTTTAAAGAAAGTAAAATTACAGCCCATGGTCATATTCATTCCTTACCACATATATATTAATAACTCTATTTTTTTTTCACACAAAAGAAAGAATAGCATGGCAAAACTGTTTCCTGACCAGGAAGGAGTTTAATGGTCAGTCTGACTGAGAATTGTATGTTGTTCCATTTTATGGTAGAAGTGGCTCACAAAAGAAAGAAATCAAAGTTAAATCATTTTTAGATCTTTTCCCAAAATCTATCCAAAACAAAATTTAATCTATACTCTATATGCCAAAGAGGAAATATTTTGATTTGCTTGCAAGTTTTCACATTGTGAATAGCATTGTGCTATTGTGCTATTCAGAAGATTTAAGGTGATATTAGCAGGTATAAATGTTAATTTTCTGTTGAATTGCTTTTTTGTACCTTCTCAGAGGCATCTAAGACAGATCAGGAAAAGGAGGAATGGACTCTCTTCATCTCATCATGAACTTGATTCAGCAAAGCATTTTAGCAAGCAGCTGGACCTGCATGTCTGAAGCTAAGCATATACTTAGGATCTTGTTGAATGTCAGACAGCACTTGCTGATTTCCAGATAAAAATAGCATGCTATTTTTCTCTTAGTCCAAACTCGCATTTTGCACAAAGGGCAGAGCATGACATCAAATGCTCCCCATTCATGCTGGAAGAAGGTACACTGGGCAGAAATGCCTCCCAGTTTAGGGACTATTTTTATGTGCTTCACTATTTTATATTGCATGTATGCTGTGTTCCTGCAAAACCTATTACATTTGTCTACAGGAACATGTTCTGTAGATCCAGAAGGCCTCCCACTCTAGGGAGACTAAACTGTTCAGATGTCCAGTAAAGAAAAATTCATCAAGAGCTTCGGTGATTGGGAATCTATGAGAGGATAATCTTTATGTCCTGTTGATTCTGGATTATCCTGGTATAATTTAGAACATGCTGAAAAGATCTAAAAAAAGTGTCATCTGTATAAAGCTCAGATCTAAATTTGCAAGACACCAGTACAAGACAATTTATGTGTATTTTACATCACACTTCAATTACTGAGATACTCACCCATTTGTTTTGGGGTCTATTTTTACCTAAACACTTCATTCAGGCAGGGAATAAAGGCAGTCAAAAATACAATCCCACAAATCAGCTTAATCCCATAATGTCTGCTGACAGAGGAAACTGGAATGTGTGGAGTTCCCAAACAGTGGTCAGAGTACACAGGTAGCCCGCAGCCAGAACGCTCTGATTTGATGAGTCAGGCCATTAGCCTCATCTCAGTGGTCTGATCTGCCTGACTTTTTCAGTATTGTATCCATTTAGGCACAATAACCTGCCTCAGAGTCTTGTTTGGGGAACTGGCAAAAAACAGATAAGGAGCATTAGCTGAAAACGAATATTTTTTTTTTTACTGCAAACAAACACATTAACTGCTTGTGTAAAATTCAAAGGGAGCGTGAAAGTAATTCAACAACACCAAAAAGACCTTTAAGATTGAGGCTCTTCAGATTACAAAATCGCAGAATGACGGAATGGTTAAAGTTGGAAGGGACCTCTAGAGATCATCTAGTCTAACCCTCCCTGCTCAAGCAGGGACACCTAGAACATGTGGCATAGGGTTGCATCCAGGTGGGTTTTGAAGGTCTCCAGAGAAGGAGACTCCACAACTTCTCTGAGCAGCCTGGTCCAGGGCTCTGTCACCCTCACAGGAAAGCAGTTCTTCCTCATAAGGAGATGAAACTTGCACCTCTTGACTGTACCCATTACCCCTTGTCCTGTCACTGGCCACCACCAAGAAGAGTTTGACCCCATCTTTTTTATATTCTCCCCTCGGGTATTTATACATATTGATCAGATCCCCTCTCAGCCTTCTCTTCCCCAGGCTGAACAGGCCCAGCTCTCTCAGCCTTTCCTCATAGGGCAGATGTTCCAGGCCCCTGATCATCCTTGTAGCCCTGCGCTGGACTCTCTCCAGTAGTTCCACGTCCCTCTTGTACTGGGGAGCCCAGAACTGCACACAATACCCCAGGCGCAGCCTCACCAGAGCTGAGTAGAGGAGGAAGATCACCCCCCTCTACCTGCTGGCAACGCTTCCTGCTTCAGGCCAGGATCCCATTGGCCTTCTTGGCCACGAGGGCACTGCTGCCTCATGGTTAACTTGTTGCAAACCAGGACTTCCAAATCCCTCTCCACGGAGCTGCTTTCCAGCAGGTCAATCCCTGGTGTGTACTGGTGCCCGGGGTTTTTCCTCCCCAGGTGCAGGACCCTGCACAATTTCACAATATAGATTCATTGCACAATACAGATTCATTGCTATAAATATGCATTGCTGTTATCAATGCTTGCTCTAGTTTGCACAAATCAGAAAACAACTTATCAGAAAACAACACATACTATGTGATATGTAGGTTTAATTACAAGTTAGTGCATGTTCACAGTGTTTGTAAGTATACTGCAGTAGCAATAGTGTCACGGCTAAATTTTATGCTTACTTGGGGAAAACTCACATATTTTGATAGAGAGCTTTTTTTTCTTTTTCTTTCTTCTTTTTCTTTTTCTTTTTCTTTTTCTTTTTCTTTTTCTTTTTCTTTTTCTTTTTCTTTTTCTTTTTCTTTTTCTTTTTCTTTTTCTTTTTCTTTTTCTTTTTCTTTTTCTTTTTTTTTTCGTCACAGACACCGCTGTGACTAAAAGAATCCTACTCAGTGATAGGTTTTGGCCTTTGCTATTCCTCTGTGAAGCAAGAAAGTACAATGTCAAGAATTAAGTAGACCTGCTCCAGTAATCATTTGTTTTTCTCTATCAGCTAAAGTCTGAACAGCTGGTATAAGGGTGACATTGAATGTTCAATGATTCCGAATTATTTCTTTGACAAAGTAAATAAATATGTTACCCTGTTTTTGTCATGTTTAAATATCTTGATACCCTGGAGAAGCAGCCATGAAATTGAGCCCTGCCACAATTTTACTGCCTTCCCTGATAGACCAAAAGCACTGTAGTAGGTTAGGGATATCCAAGATCAGGGGCAGAAGTGGGAGAAGCAAAGACTCCCTGGAGAGCATTGTTTGCCTTTGCTGAGCTGTTTTTGAGGACAGTACTGGAAAAAAAAAAAAAAAAAAAAAAAAACAAAGAGGCGGGGGTACGTAATTCGACTTGTTTGTACACATAAAATGCTTGGGCTCCTCAGGGTAAAAAGAAGCAAAAAATGAGGATTCTCAGCCTCAGCAAGAGCTGAGTTAATAAGGAGTGTATATACTTCCATGAGTTGCTGAAGGCATTTCATCTTCCTCCCAAGCTTTTTCCATTTCACTTTGTTCATGTCATTGAGGAACTACTTAGTGTCAGGGAGTTCAGTCAGAGAGTGTAGAGCTAAAATGATATTTCTTGGACTCTCAATATAGTTTGTAGCTGTTTCTAGGTCCAATTGTAGAATCACCGCCACTGGTGCTCCAAGTGTCATGGCCCTAGTGACTTTGACACTCAGCTGCAGAGATCAGCAGATTACTTATAACAGCTGTAGGTTCCCACAGATTTTCCAGAGCACCATGAATCTAATGACCCAGATATTGACTCATCTTGGTATAAAATTTCTAAACAAGCCAATTTCTGAACTGTTAAGTTACTTAGTGGATCTCATTTCATTTCTGCCTTATGTCTAAAGAGCTCTAAGTATTTTAAAGCAAAAGTTTTATCAAAATGAGCCTTGCCAGTTTAGTTTTGCTCAGTAGTCTCAAAAGTACCTTGTGTTTTACCCTCCAGAGTCTGAAGATCTGTAAAATTTAGGGCATCATCATACCACTGAAGTCTGATATTAATTGATTACTTTACATCATCTTTCTGTGCTTTCTTCAAGTAACTATGCTGACATTTTCAGTTTTGTTCATGACTTCCACAGTCAGCAAGCATTGAAATCAGAATGGTCTTGTATACCCTGTCCTTTCTATGTACTCTAAAGATTCAGAAAACTATTTTATCCTGTTGTAATTTGATTCCAATATATACGTTTGTCACTGCACAAGGTAGCAACCTTTGTTTTAAAAAGGGAAAAATGTGTCTCACTTTTAGCTACCCTATTTTGCCCCTTGCTATTACAGCACATTAATACACAGTATTTTTCAAAAGCTCTCTGACACCAAAGAGGTTAGAAAAAAAACTATATGGGTCTGAATAGATTTGAAATGGTGGATAATACATTTGTGAAATTCTGTGCAATATGATGTCTCCCACAGTGGAGGGGAAGGTCTGTGGACAAAGCAAACCAATAGAAAAAGGATTTTTTTAAAAGACCAATTAACCCCAAGGGGAATTGAATTGTTGAATGCATTTTGCTGGAGAATGAACAAATGTTAACAAAAGTAACTCTTTACATTTTCCAGTTTTGAGTTTCTTAAAGACTACCGTTCTGCAGACTTCAAGATATTGAGATTTTAGTTGCTCATCTTTCTAAGGTAAATTAAATCTAGCAAATTTAGTGATTTTTTTGCTATGCTTTTTCACCAATCTTTTCTCTTAAAAATTTATCTGAATATGAAAGAAATCGGTAAACCCAAACACAGGTGCAGATGACACTCCCCGCTCTAATGTTACTTAAATACCAACACAGAATATGTTAGCTGATGCTCTCAAAGTATATGTATAGCAAAGACTGCTATATTTAGCTTTGGTACTGCATAACAGAATGACAATACCTCAGGATTTTACTAAGCCTTCTCTTTCATTTACCATGACCTCTTACACTTTCATCATTAGCCTTCTACCATATGAAATGCTGATTTTTTGTATTATGTTTTGCAGCATTCTGTATTTAGACCACACCTGGAAATCTTTGTCCCTTTCTGTCCCCAGGGGTCAGGCAAAGGCTTTCTGACTCTGCCTGACTCAAATCTCAGATGAAGTTTGCAGCCATCAGGGAGGAGACAAAGACTTGCCCTTCTCCTACTTACATGGCTATCCTGATCCCTGATTCTGTCAGATTCAGCTTAATAACCTGACAGCTGGCTGAAATTTTCATTTATTTCAGCAGCTTGGGAACCGATTGCCTGTGTTGTGTGACAAAGACCAACAGCTTGTCCTGAAATTTTTTATGCAACTGTGTCATATATTCATTTTTAGCAACTTAATTCCAAACTTCAGTGCATCTGAAAATTGTCAGCCTATTGTACTTCCCTGTAAGAAAAAAAGTAATAGCCAAGGTAGATAGGAAACAGGTGCTGTAAATGCATATTCAAGCAAGTCAACAAATGTAGATATCCAATATATAGAAGGATTTTCATCAGCACAAATGTTCTTGAAAACAAAATGTAATTGCTTTACAAGTATATTCATGAGAGGCTGTTATTTTGAAACATCTTAGCACTTGTCGGCCTCCATATGTGTATTTTGTTTATTTTTAATTCATTTTTAATCACTTGGGTACCTAAACGCCTGTCTTTTGTGTTGAGATCCCATGGTTGACAAATGCAGAGGCGACGCTTTTTGAAGCCCAGTGTAAGAAGCACATGAGTACCCTCATTAACTCCTACCTAGAGTTCTTGCCTAGCCTACTGTACTCCTTATACATTGTTTATTTATATCAGCTTTTGCTGCTGCCCTAGCTACTAATTCTGCTGTCCCAGTCTCCTCCCTGCCTCAAAACAACCAAGAAGCCCAGAAGACCATGCCTACCGCTACCACAAAGATTTCCTTATGAATGTCCTTTAGAACTGCCAATTTTTTGCTGACTACCTGCATATATCTTCCAGTACCTTGCCCCACAACATGTAACAACAGCTCTGATTCTTTGCTAGGACACAACTACACAGTGCTTTGGATAGGGTCAGCATGCCTCAACAGTGATTTGGGGTAAAACCCTTGCAGAAACATAAACATGAGGTAGAAAATGTAAGACAAGAAAGGATAAGAAAAGACTCATGGCAGAGCATGAGCTTCTTTTTTTTCTTTTTTTTTTTTTTTTCTGAAATATATTTGTTAACCACCAGGGCAAACATAATGAATATACCTGAAGGTAAAACTGGAGAGTCACGAATACCTTTGGAAAAGATATTCAAAGATAGAGTGCAAACTGGAAAGCAGTAATACAGAAAGTTCCTTGCTTCACTGCAGCCTCAAGCTTGGCCTTAAACCTGTGGAAACCCCATCCGTTCTGTCACTGCTGGTGAAGTGGTAAGGAGCCATCTCACAGGCTGCAAAGCTTCAGCCTTGAAGACTGTCAATCCTGAATGTACTAAACACGTGTTAGCCCACCTGTTCAAGGCTGAGGCAGCGTTGATATTCACATAAAGCCTATTGGAAATTCACCATACCTGAATGCCATAAGTTAGTCATTTTAATCTTGATGAATCTATATATATATTGATGAGTAAATGTTTTGTCACAATATTGCTGACCAGTGCTAAGGTTTAAATAAAACAATGTTAAATCAGATGTGGATGTATATAAGGATTTAAAGTTGGCTTATACAGGTTAGACTTGCCTCAGAAAATTATAGCTCAGGCTAAACCAATATAGCAGGAATTAAATGGCAATAGCTAAGACTACAGAGGTATGTTGTCAAGTTGAGATCAAAAATCTCAAAGGCTGTGGCTCATATTACGCCCTAGCATACACTAAGCTTGACCACACAGGCACACAATATTTTAAAACTAAAATTAAAATAAATGAAACAAACAAACAACAAAAAAACAGTTTGCAGAACCTGGAAACCAAGATTTAACTAAGGCCATTTTGTGTTACCTGCAAGCAGCTAGACCAGACCTGGGCTTGAATACTGAACTGATACTTATACAAAGAACTACTGCTTATGAAGATTTAAGTGATAACAGCATTTTTCCACCCTGATTCATTTTTAGAAGTCAGAATTTAAATTTTGATTGTTTTTATGTCAATGTGCATGCTGACTTAGAGTATTCCCAGGGAGTTAGAGCTTGAACACTAACATTATGTGGGGATGCAAGTTCTATTGGTACTCTGAAGTTCAGAGTAGGTTAAAAGAGTAATGTTAGTTTATAGGTTCCCATTTAGGAATATGAGATTGATTTGTAAGACCTGCCATACTGGATGAGACCAAAGGTCTGATTTAGCTCAGCATCCCATCTCTGGAAGCAATCAGTAGCAGTTGCTTAGGGAAAGAGCAGAAGACGCTAGGCATGTGTAGAGTAATAATTTCCCTGGTTATATATTCACAACTTTTGGCAGTCTGTAATTTAGGGACTTTCTTAGCCAGTGATTTTATGGAGACCAGAAAGTTCAACAGACATGAATGGACGTATTCTCTGCGCAGTTGTGTAACGCCTTTTTAATTTTTTTGGCTTCCAAAATCTCCCTATGCACTGAGTTCTGTCATTAACATATTATAAAAAATGCTTATTTTTTTTCTTTAATTAAACCTTCTGCCTGATAAGTTTACTGGCTTCTCACGCGTATCTGTACTGGAAGGAAAGGCAAATATTTATTCTCCATCTTCTTTTTTCTCCCTCTTTACCTTCTGCACATAGTTCATGATTTGGTAGACCATTGCCTTGTCTTTGCACTTCTTTTCTGCACTGAAAAATCTCAGTCTCCTGTCCAGTTTCTCATCCATATTTGTGGTCCATGTATTATCTAGTTTGTCTTTCTTGATTCTGTCTGTCGCTTTCTTGATTTGGTTAATTCTACTCTTTGAGCAGAAGGAATGAGAACGATATGCTTCACTGGGGCAATAGGCTTACCATGGATTGGTCTGTCAATTATATTTGCTGCTATTTTGCTACTTTTGAGTAATATTGTCTTTTTGCCATTTTGACTGTCACTGACTCAATCGTTTAAAAAACTACCCTTGAATAAATAAGAATTTATTTCTACCTTTTTTTCTGTACATAGACAAGACATTGAATGCTATTCAGTCTGCCTTCAGAAACTTATCTCTAGTGACAGAAATAAGGATTTTAGTCTGTAATTATAGTATCACTAAATACGTATTAAATAGATCTATACTTTTCTAAAGGTAAAACTTCCTGAAAGGATGTGAAATATAAAATATGTCTATGGAATAATTGAGTTAATAAGCTGCAGATTGGGTTTAAATGTTATAAGGATTTTATTTAGAAAGTGCTAGAATGTATGCCCCAAACAGCACAGAGCATTCGGCAAAAGCTTTTTCAAAATCTATCTTCTGAAATAAATGTTTCATTGGCTCCTATAAAGATTTTCTCACTGCCATGAAGTAGCTTTTAAAATCTTTTACTGTTAATGTAATAAAATGCTATCTATTTGCTAAGTACTTTTTTTTTTTTTTTTTTTTTTTTTTCAGTGTACTTTTCTGTGGAGTCACAGCAGATAGAGAGTCCAATTGGGAGGATTTTGCAGGGCCTGGGAAGAGTCAGCTGTGTGTCCTTGTGAAAGAGATCTGCTAGATAGTGCTCAGAACATCTGTAATAATTCACTGTCAGTAAGATGAGATGCAAAAACTACTAAGACTCCTTTTATGGAGAGAAAGAGGTGATAGGAGGCAGTCCAGAGAAGCTAGCAGCATTAAACTACCTGCCCACAGAAGGACCAAAATTAATAAGTCCGTGTCAGCTTGCTGACGCATAGTGTCACTCTGTGTGGGAGCAAAGGCCGGGAAGGGCTTGAAAATGCACCCTCTGGGCTGCTGGGGCCACGGCAGCTCCAAAGAGAGGCATTATTGAAACTATGTTTGTGGTTTGCTAGGAATGTGCTGGGTTAGGCCAGAATAAGTCGACTGAAGAGATTTGGCCTGCTTCCCTGCGTTGTTGAGTTCATCCAATTAGGCTTGCAAAGCAACTGAGCCACATACAAAGGGACCTGGATTTCATCTTTTGTGCTTTAAATTACAGAGGCTTTAACAGAGAATTCTTGGAGAGATGGTTTCCAAATTTTCTAACATTGTGCATGAAAAGAGTTTTTGATTGGTGGCAGTTCAGAGTGCTTAGATGTACTAACGTGCTTATTTTTAAGGTGCTATGTTTGTCTTTCACATGATTCCACTAAACAACTTAATGGAAAATATTTGTGTTCCCATTGAGAAAACATCTCCACATTTTGGAGTGAAGTTGCTGCACTGAAAAATCAGGAATCGAAACATAGTCTCCAGGAAATAGAAAAGATTTCAAAAAAACAAACAAACAAACAAACAAAATAATAATAATAAAAAAAAATGTACTTTTCTCTGAAGGCAAAAGAAAAAAGATCAATCCTTTTTATATTAACACATTTAATACACTTTTAGGTGTCTTTTTAAACTAGAGTCTTCATACTTCTCTCTAAAAATATGAGACCTGTAGGCTAATCAATTAGACATACAAACTGGTTCATTGACATTTCAGGGTGGGGAATACTTCCCCAAAATGCTGGTTATGAAAGGGATAAAGGGGCCTCACCTGAGGAGAGTCCAGGTGAGCTGCGAAAGGTGCGAGGGAAGTGGAGATCATGTATGGACCTTCCGGGGAGGAAGAGCAATGGTTTTATAAGGAGCAGATATTGCTGCTTTGGGGCAATTGTGACCTTTTGGAAGTGCTAAGGTTGCATGATCTGCTCTGGTGATAAGAAGTGAAGTAAATTGTGCTCCTTTGCCTGGTTGTTGCACTTAAGGGAAGATGAACTAGAAGGGGAGGGAGAGTGTCTTCACTGGGTGAAGATGATTTTACATGATTTTACATGTTCCTCTCTCCTGTTAGTAAGAAGTGGGGTAGATATGAATCAAGATATTCTTTCTTTTTCCCTGGTCAGTGATATTGCAAATATTTCTAAATGTATAGAAGTGTAAAATTTGATTCAGTGTTGTGAAGGCTTTGAATGTTATCACTAATACAGTGTTAGACAATAGAAATATTCTTCCTTTATCAGTAAAGACAGTGTAAAGATATTCTTTTTGGTCTTTTGTTTTCTGTCTTTTTTTTCCTTTTTCTTTTTTTATCTCTTCTCTGAGCTGGGCTGTTGAGATAACAGTGTTTTTACAAAATCTTCTACTGAAACGTAGCATTCTCTGTGAATTTTCTTTGCTGTGATCAGTTTAAACCATGACAATACCAGGTGCCAGATGAAGAACCACTGGTAGAGTTGACTTTTTTTTTCTGTTTGTTTGTTTCTCTGTTTTTTTCTGCTGTTTGCTTCTTAAATAAATACAATGAGAGGAGTACAGAGATTGTTTTACTATTGGTAAACTTGATTTAAATACATAGTGTGTAATGCCTCAATTCCCAAGAGGCAGAAAGGATCCACACTGTGCAATTAAGATATGTTATTACTTTGCTGTTCCCTCCTACCTTCTGTCTCTTGTGGCTTTTTTTTTTTCTTTTTTTTTTTTTTTTAAATCCTTCTTCCTCCTCTTCCATTTCTCATTATGTCTTGCTGCAGAAAGGGGGAGAGCCTGCTTTAGAATGGTGGAGAAGGAAGAATACTTTTCACCTTATTTAAATTATGTTACTTATTCACCATATGTTTAAATTACTTGCTAATTTTAGCAGAAAAATAATTTATTATAGGCAGTTACTTGTAAAGCTGACTCTGCAATACCTGAGTACTGAGATACTATGTTTTCTTTGTTTGCCTCTCCTTTTGCTAGAGGGGGTGGCATGCTTCAAAGCTATTATTGCAACTTATTTCTTCACTCTTGTGAAGAAATGTATTCAACTTCTTGTGAAAATGTATTCTTGTGTTCAGACATGCTGGGTCTTGAGACCTCTGAAATAGGATACTGCTGTTGATCCTTAACCTGTGTTAACGTAGGGAAATAATATAATGTTGGGAAGACTGTCACAAATGGTGTGCTCTAGGGAAAAGAACTTGAGGAAGCTAGCACATGAGTAATATCAAAACAGGTGTAGTTCATCATTACTCTTTTTCAGTGCCAGTAGATAATGAATAGTGGTCACAGTATTGAATTTAAGAGGATAGAAGAGATTTCTGATATATATTCAAAAAGAACACTGTGGAGTCTTTCAGCTAGCAAAAAAACATGGAAGGGTAGAAGGACATTTAATTGCTTTTGAACTGTGATGGGTAGCATAGCTTACCTATTTAGTGTTGTGTTCTTTCCTTTGGTGGAAAAAAGGGAAATACATATGTTTAAAACTGGTTATGAATTAGAGAGCAATTTATTATATATTTTTTTTCCAGGTTATTTTGCAAACTCAGTTTGGTTGCCTTATAGGAAAAGGGGGAAAAAAGCTGTATATCTGGGGTGTGTGCGTAAGTTTATATGTGTACGTTCTCCAGCATTGTGCATAAACAACAGAAATATGTTGACCTTTTGTGGTATTCTTTCTTGGTTGTTCTGTAGGGGGGAGTAAGTGTTTCTTTTTTCTGCAGAGTCTGTAGAACATTTATATTTCTCTTTATTTTCTCTTTCAGTTTTCCCTCCCCCCACCCCTGGAATTATAAAGAATCTTCAGCAGGTAAATTAATTTCAACTTTCCCCTAGCAAAAAGGAAATATGTGTTTTTTAAAAAAAGTGAGTGAATTCATTCAGTCTGAAAGTCAAGACCGCTGCAAGCCACATACTTAGACTATGTCTCATCCAAAGTGCACACAAGTAATTAAACTCAACCCTATTTTTTTAAATGTAATTGAATTTCATGGTGCATGGAGTACTGTGGAGTTACCTACCAAGGATTTCAATAAATTTTGGCAGCACAGAGGTAGCAAGTTATAGCATCACAGTGGGAAGTTTACAAAGTCACTAATTTCCTAAATGCTAAAACCTGTAACAAGCTTTTTTGGTTTCTTTTGAACAGTTCACATCCCTACACAAATGTCCTTGATGCAGCTATGCTTTTTTCACCATTTTATGTTTACTAAAGGGGAAAAAGTGGTAATTTTGCTTCTCTGGACTGGCATGCTACCTACAGTTGGTGTCATCGGCAGATAAGGACTCTCTATAGATTCAAGTACCCTTTCTCCTGGCCCTGGTGGGTCTCTATATTTGCAGTTGTTCTTCAAGAGCCACTTAAAAGCAAAATATTAAGTGGCTTAGATGATATCAATAAACTTTTCTTCTAGGTGAAAAAAGTATGCAGAGGAGCGTTCTATCCTCTGCTTTTATAAGACACTTCCATAGCTGTAGGGCTTATGCTTTAGGTCACCATGTTCATATATGCCTGTTGGTATGTTTATTTGTTGCAAGGTATTTGTGAAATAGCATTCTCCATGAGTCTTCTGATTTTCCTACCACTGAGCATGACAAAGTATGAAAGTCAGAATGGAGCAGTGAAGTCTCATCTTCCTTTTAGATGTGTCTGGAAAAAAAACAGTTTTCTACGCAGATATAAGAAAGGAGGAGGATCACTATCTATTAAAAAATGGCAAAAGGAAGCAAACTGTAGGCAACTTGTAATGTAGGTCTGAGTAGATATAATTTGCACATCACAGAGCATGGAAGTTCTATAATAACAGAATGTGAAATATGGCAGTGTTGGTGATGAGCCCAACCTTGTCCCCTGTTCATTAATAGCTATTATATAATAATTATGCAATTATTTATGTCTAAGTATGATAATACTATGAGATCAGATTATTAACTTCCTTGTTTTCTCGGTTGGAAATAAATTCTGTAGGTGGAAGGCTGCAGGAGGGAAGAAAAATCTAAATGATCTAAATGTTATTAATATTAGCAATATCAGAAACTGTAGAGATGTTCTTTTTAACCGTGACTACCCAGAGCAGTACTTTGTTCAGGTAATTCTGGCTCCTCTAAAAGCAGAGCATGCATGTCTGTAAGAGAAAGAGCATGAAATAGTGTCAGCTGTAAGAAGACAACATGTAAGAAGGCTTATTTCAAAGATTTGCTGTGGCATAATAATTTTTTTTGCATTTGGAGGGGGTTGGGCAAATATTTTTTCTGTCTAAAATTGGTTCCTTCATTTTTGTCATCAACTAGGAATGAAGAAAGCATTAATAAGGACTATAAGATGAAATAAACTTGAGAGAGATGAGGAAACCCCCCTATGCTATTTTTTGAAAGAGTGCTTGATCTCAGCTAAGTGCTGTAGAACAATCTCAACTTTTCAGTGCTGTTGTGCAGCATGAGGATGTCTGGTATAATTCATGTGGTAGCTCCTTTATAGCTTGCAGAGTGATGGTTTTCTGTAGGCTATGGAAAAGTATGAAGATGAAAAGAGGGAATGTTTATATTTAGGTGTGTTAAAAATGTAATAGCTTCCAATAGAAACTATTTCATTTCTAGGCTAAAAGAGAACTTTGGTTATGTAAGCAATTAAATATTAATTTAGATTTCTTAGGCTGCTTCTTACTAGTAGGAAGTTTTACTGAAGTGTATTTCTTTATAAATAGACACATATTTGTCAGTAAAGTAGCAGTCAGTGTGAGAACTTAAGGCAGTGATTCTGAACCCAGGTAACCTTTATGTACCATGAGTGCCTGTAGAGCAGAGCCAGGCTGAAGTAGCTAGAGGGAAGACAAAGTAATTCAAATGTACTTTCTAATACAAAAAAAAAAAAAAAAAAAAAAAAAATCAACTGTAGACTACTGTGTGGTAGCCTTTCAGTCACCTTCTCGTGATTGCTTTCATATGATAATATCAGAAACTTATTGTCCTGCAGCCAGCGTGAGTTTTCTAAATACAATGGTAATGAAAATCTGCTTCCATTTTATTGACAGGATCATATCTACAGAAGTCTCAGACTACTTTTCTTCTGCTTAACCTAGAGAACAATTATTCCCCCTCTCAGCAGTTGACTTGGTTCCTGTTTCAGAGTTATCCCAATGATTTTGTTTATGAATCATTTTTCGTCTCTCTCATCAGAATGAGACATAGAAATATCTTACTGGAAAGTTCATTCTTGCAGCTGTGGTCAGAATAGGGTTCTTTTTGGTGTCTTCCTCAGAATAACCACCAGTTTAAAGAAAAAATCTTAATGCCTCTGGAATAAATATAGTAGCCTCAGACTTATAGGTAATATAGGAATATCTTTCATACAGAACATTTAAATTCGAATCCTGGAAACAGTAGTGATTAGTAATCATAAAATGATGTGTGTGATAGAGAGCTTAGGCAGATTTTTTTAAATGCTTTAGATGTTTAGAATCAAATAACTGGGTTTATCAGCAGCATTATTTTTCTTAGAATTTTAATAATTACAAATGGAATGAGCACATAGTCATCAAAATAAGATTGGTGCCTTAACAGCTTAACAGCCTTAACAGCTCTGAATATGCCTTGTAATTAAAAAGCCATTATGAGTTACACTGGACAGTAATGTCTATGCTTATAAATGAGCACCACACATTCTATTAAACCTAATGGGAAATTCCTTCAGATAAAAACCTGAATAGTAATTCAGATACATACAGGTTCAAGTCTTGCATAAATCACATGCTTAAATTATGTGCTCTGTTGAGGGGGGGAGGGGGAGGGAAGAAGTGTTTTAATTGTAATCACTTCTGTTGATATCAAAATATTTGAGCATAAAAAAAGGAAAATATTTCATACGAACATTTATGTATTGTATTTTTTTAAAGATAGTTTTAATACAAATGACATTAATTGGAGGCCACACAAGTATGTGGTGGCAGTTATTGCAACTTCTTGATACATTGAAGAAGTCATCTGATATTTCTGATTTTATACTTACTGTCTTTTAAAGATAAAAGATAAACTTTTAGGGAATTGAGTTTACTGCCCAAATATCAGACTGTCAATCAGCAACACCTGGAGTATATCCTTACTATAATGCAGTGTAATTTCTTCACTGGAGTATGTGTTTCTGTGCAGGATTAAGAGTCACCGAGTGAGCAAAACAGTGACTACACTGAAACTCTTAGAAGGAAATGACATCTTTCTCTGAAATGGTAATACTTTATATAATGTCCATGGAATACTTACACTATTTAAAGCAAGTTTGTCTGTTAAAACAAATGGCAACCCTAAAGCTGATTAGTCTATTTAAAAGAGAGTACACTTTTATACTGTCCCTAATAGAAAAGTCCAATGAAATATTACCAGAATGAAGGATAACATGTTTTTACCAAAAGGATTCTAAATTATTAGCAAAAGTAATGGAGAGTAACATGCCTGATGAATTCTGTGAAGTCTTTAAGAAAGAAAACTTACATTTTGACCATCTTATTCTTATCAATTGTTCCATATAAGACACTGTGATTCTATATAATTAATTAAAATATTTCAAGATGTAGTATGAATAGTAAAGAAATAATCTTTGTAACAACGCTGCAAACAAAATATCTTTTAACAACTTTTAACAACTTTTTCAAAAGTAACTTGGATGCTTGTCAAGCAGTGAAAAAAGATTATTTGGCTTAGCTTCTTAATTAAGTATTTTAATGGGCTTCCTTGTCCTCTGCAGTGAGGGGCATTCCAGTAGCTGAATGAATACCTGTGTTTCCAGAGGCTTCTGCTCTACACAAGCCATGTAAGTTGCCCCACCTCAATGTAACTCTGTAAAAGTACAAACTTTCACCCCTATGAAGCAGTGAGGAAACAAGAAGTGGCTCCTGTTCCAAAAGCACCTACCCCTGTCTGATGTGGCTTCTGAAGGCTTGAAATGTCTTCAATAACCTCAGTTACTGACTTTTTCTGTTGATTTCAGTAAACCTTAATGCTCAAACCTTCCCCAGATCCTCAGGAAAAGTGTGGGTTTACATGCCCCTCAGTAACTGAGTTTGTTCCCTTTTCCAGGCTTAAATGCTCGAACAGGTCAGGTTAAATCAACTGGGCGAATAATTGCTAAAACATTTCTCTTGCAACATTTACAAACCATTTCCTCTTTCTGAAGCGAACTCAGTGTAAACTTTGGGAATTTGTTGTTAGTCTGCTGCTGTTTGGTCTGCACTGGCTGAAGAGACTGCCCTTTTGCAACGAGTTTTTTGAAACCTGTTAATCTCTGGATGCCACTGACATGAAGGAATATAAGGAAATAAGGTCACGAAGAAAATGTCAGAGGTTTTATGCTATGTGACATCTTGCAAAAAAAGGGATGGATGCTTTTTTTTTTTGTCTTGTTATTGTCTAGGTTCTTTTTTTTGTGAGTATTTGAAAAATACCTGGCATATTTAGGTACTCTCATATACAAAATTTCTGACCACATAAAAGACAACAGGCAACTGACAATACCCATGGATATAAAGGCTTTACAATAACTCAGGAAGGCCTTAGCTGATGCTTTCGTGTAGTATCTGATAAACTATAAACAAAATATGTTATACAGCAAATATCTGTAAGAAGTTTCAAGGTAATGTAACGTGTCAGGAATAATGGAAAAATTCTGTTGTTTATTTTAGTAGATTCTTCTAGGTTTTGGACATCTTTGTAACTATTGCAATAAATGATAAAGCCTTCTAATGTAATTGCATACATAAATGCTTGCTATCTGTAGTCGCCACTAACTGACTGTTGCTGAGACTGCGTTGGGGACTAGTGGTCAAATAGGAGCCTTTATAGTATAAGGCAAAGACACTTATGTGTCGGAGCTGTAGAAAAATCATGTTTTGTGTGATTGGGAACAAATGGTATTGGGTTCCTCACCCTGACCAGCTGGACTGCCTACCATGTTTACTGTGCAAGTCCATGGAGTGTTGCAAATGGAGCATCCAGGAGATGTCACAGATGGTCCAGGAGGGTGCTCCTTGGGGTTCCGTGGTACAAAATGTGAATGACCTCTTGGTGTTGGGTTCAGGAATAGTGATTTAACATAATATCTATGTGTATGGTAATACATCTGCTGAGACATTCCCTCCAATGATAAACCTTCTCCTAAAGGACAGAAAAGCACTGTTCTGTTTGCCTACATCCTGAGATCATAAATCAGATTTTTTTTTTTTTTTCTCAGTATTTACATCTTCCAAGCCATGAGCAGGAATTGGACAAAATACATGCCATTAGGAATGAAGAACATCTCTTTTCCACAAACTGGGTATCTACAGCATTCATTTTATTCTTGTACCATATATGTTTATATCTGTATAATAAATTTTGGAGTTTTGTTTTTGTTTTTTTCTTCAACTCCACCTTTAAATCTTGTTCTTTCTGCTGTTGGATGTGCTCTGGCTGGTAACACTGCCATTTGTTGCTATGGAAATTGATGCCAGAGGTTGCAGGGTTAGCGAGAGTGTGCTGGGTAGATCACTTAATGGAATATGACGTTGTCAGACATCCATTATCCTTCATTTATAGCAGTTTAATTTTCTCTTGCTCTTCTAGGCTGCCACCACTTACTGATTAATAGCCTTGGTACAATGGGCACATTTTATGTATTGTTGCTTTATTGCAACCCTTTACCCCTGCATTATCCAAGTGCTTGTTACCCAGATTTTAAAAAAGTGGATGTTACAAGTAACAGGCCCCCATCTTCTGTGACTCTATGGGCTTTGCAGGAGCCTTTTTTTTTTTTTTTTTTTCTCCTTCTTAGAAACCAGTAGGAAGGTGATGAACATTATCCAGAAGACTGGGCAACAAATGCCTGTTGTTTATGTCACATAAAATAAGTTAGGTTGAGACGGTGATTGTATTAATATAAAGAATTGAATCAAATTTTCAATTGCCCTTCAATTCCAAATATAGTGAAATAAAGGAAGACTAAAGGTTGATGCTAGTGTATGGCACTGCGGGGGAAAAAAGCATCAATTCAATGGACAAATTCACAAGTGATATTTGAAGATGCAGCCTGTTTTTTGCAAAGCTGAAAAAATCTGATATTGAGTAACAATAAACATGAGCAATTTTAATAACTCTTGCACCTTTGCTGTGCTGAGAGGAACCATCTTTTTGTAGGAGAAGCTAGAAAACCATCTTTAGATATGTGACAGATCTGAGTAGAGGTCTTAATTAACCAGGAGCTTTTCCTTTTTCTCTTTTTGCTCTTTTTCCTGTTCAAGGACATGTTCTCTGTGGGGTGAAAATGTTGGAGTGACGCTAAAATAAGCTTTTCTGATGTACTCTGCAGCTAAGGATCTGACCGCTATTAATCTTTTGACTTCAAAACAAGAAACAAGTACAGTTGCTGTCAACTAGCAAATATAAAGACATGACATTAGCTGTAGTGCAGCATTTCCTGGACTTCGGAAAAAAAATATAGAAAAATACTTGGTATTTGGATGTTATGTTGGAAAGTATTGGTATATTGTTGGTGTTTGCTTTTCAGTACTAAGCAGAAATCAATGCAATATAACTTTCACGTCTGATTACAATATGGACTTTATATGTGTGCGTGCGCGCGCACACACGCACACCATTTTTTAATTTACATGATAATCCATAGTCAGTATATCTCTATGCAGTTTAGCATGTTTATGTCAAAATCCTAACATCATGAGTAATTACAGAGCTCATTAATCAGAATATCCATAGAAATACTGGCTGAGACCCAAGGTCCATCTAGTTCATAGTATGTTTTATAGCTTTATATTCAAATGCATTGAGAGTGTATTGGGAAATTAATATATGTTTTTGGCTATATTCTAATTACCTAATAGTGAAATGCTTATGCTTTCAAAGGTACTTATTAGCCCTTTTTAACTGCTTCTGTTGAAGTATAGCTATTATTTATATCCAAACAGAACTAAATAATTCTTTTCTGAAAAATATTATTGTGTTCAGTAGTGAATGCTTGATGAATTAAACCTACTTTAGCAAATAAGTTTGACAAAAGAAAGCATGGGGAAAAAAAATAAAAGTAAACACAAATACAAGTTTTAATAGTAAAACTGGAGGAAATCCCTCAACTGCCTTCATATTCAAGGTTGTATTCAGAAACTTAAAATGGAAGATGGAGTTTGATTATAGTTTTTTGCTAGTGAAAGTGACATGATCAAAAGTTACCAAGATTTTCTGCCAGGCTTTGTGCTTTATTCTGGAGCAGAAAGAAAAGTGGCTTGTGTACATGGCTGTACAATGAGCAAGACAAGCCAAAAAGATGAGGGTGTTGGAGACTAAAGTTCCTGGTAGAGATTCATCCAGTGCAGCAGCTGTCTGTTGTCATCTTCTAGTGTTGAGAAGTATGGGCCTCAGCTCCTCAAAATCCTTGGATAGTCTGTTGAAAGTTGTGGCTTTGATTAAACAAAGGACCTTTCAAAAGAAGATTCATGGAGCTGTCTTGGAAAAAATATTTTCTGCATTGAGAACATGTTTGTTTTTGTTTTTGTTTTTTTTTTTTTAAACAGGTGAGATGCAGTTGCAATGAGTTGGTAATTCCTTTCAATAAAAATTGAATTTTTGTGAACATGAATGTAACGGTTCCTGTTTACACACTAAACTGAATCATTTGGAGCCCATCTTGCTGTGCATCAATGCATATTTTTTAAGCTTATTATTTTCTATGAACTTAAATTTGGGTTAACTTGTGAACTTAAACTTTGGATTTTCCATAGAACCCTTTTTATCCTAAGAAAAGACTTTGATTGCTGTAGAAGAGGCTTTCTGTTGACAATATGGTGACAATATGGAAGGCTGAACACCAAGAATTTTTTTTTTGCCTTTTTTTTTTTTTCTTCTGCTGCACCAGAAAGACCATATTTTTCTGCCTGAAAATCATAGAACACTAGAATAGTAGTATAATTCAGTTGCTGTATCTTGGGGTCAGAGTTTGGGCACTTAATTCTTTTCTTCTATTTATGCATAAATCTCAAGGATTGGACTACATCTCTTTTCAATACCATAAACTCAATAAGATGAGAGGCTTCATCATAGGAAATATGCTTTGCTCAGTGACCTCACCTATATGAGTAAGCAGGAGAACACAGGACATGGTTTCTATGAAGTAGGACACCGTGGAACAGTTTCAAACCAAAATAATTTGACTTCATCTGAAAATCTCAAGAGAGTATATTGCTCATTCCACTACCCCTTTAAAATTATTGCTTTGTTTCCAAATTTACCAACAGTAGGATATTTTTTGTTTATCTATTTTGCAACTACTCTCTTTTTTGAGATCTCTCTTAAAAATAAAACATTAATCCTTGTTTTTACCAGAAGGGTAAAAATGGTGTTTGGCAGAGTTTGAAATTTATCTCCATGTATTCTTTGGGAGGAGAACCCATAAGAATGTAAGTACATCTAATATTCTCAATATAGCTTGAGTATATATGCAGTTTATTTTATCATATTTATCTCTCCCTATTCCTCTTCTTTTTATTGCATTCTTTTTTGGAAATCCAAGAATGAAGTCCAACATTTTGCTCTACCAAATATTAAATAACCTTTTACAAATTGTAAAACCAACACTTGCTTATATTATAACACTGCAGAATCAAGATTTTTCCTGTTGGTGTTTGCCCCCTACCCCTCACCTCACCCCACCCCACCAGCTATTTTGACTTTTTTTTTTTTTTTTTTTTAAGATATCTGTTAATACTTCCAAATGAGACATTGTGTTTTCAGAAAGTAGTTTAAAGAGAATCTATTTTATTCTCTGCAAAAGTTGCCACTTTACCATAGGCAATAATTGCTTATATTAAAGAAATATTAAGTCCTGTTATTTTGCTTGATGTCCATGAATGTTAGATAAGCCTTGAGGATAAACCCTTGAAACATGGCACTATTCTTACACAGAGTGCTAAGATATTTTTGATTATTACTTGAATAAGCAATACAGGAACAAAATAACTCTTGATATTGCAACTTTATAGCTTGTTGTATAGTATTAAGACACCATACGCAGTTTTGCTTGAAAAATATGCCCATGGATCATTATATTCATGATGTACATTTATTTGTAAGGATATAAAAAGAATGTGCCATTTTCTCCAGGTGGAGGCTCCTTAGAAAAAAACAAAGCTAACTGTACTCTGGTAACATAAAAATGATTGAGGGACTGGGAGAATTGACTGAAGAGGATATACTGAAGTAGTTAAATATGAGTTAGGCTTGGCGAAGGAATGACTAATGGAGAAGATCAGGGCCACAGCCATCCAAGGAATGTAAACACTATGTGTGGAGAGGAATTATGTTATGTGAATCTTTTTCCCAAAGGTTTAAGGAAGAGCAATGAAATCAAGCTAAGAGAGTATCTTCTGACAGTGAGTTATGCTAGACTGTAAAGTAGTCTCTCAAGGAAAATGATGGAAACACCTTGTATATGGTGTACAGGAAGAGAATTAAAGAAAACACTTCTTTTTCATATTAAACTTTGTGGGGAAATACTTCTATATACTGCAGAACAGATCTTGTAGCTTTCACTCAGAGTTATCATACCATATATGCATTTGATGCAATTCCAAAAACATTATCTGACATAAGCATGGTTTGCCAAAGATATTCCAACACTATTGATATTCCAACACTATTCCCAAGGGGAAACCAAAATGAAGCACTGACTCATATAGTGAGATTTTTCTCTGCATTTGTACACACTGTTTTCTGCATTTCTAAAACATTCAGAAGAGCTATACAATCACTGATATACGTGATTTATTATTTTATTACTCAGAAGAGAGAGTAGGAGAGTTTAATGTTTCTTTTTTTTTTCCTTTCCTTTTCCCCTCACCCTCCCCATCTGATAACGGTTGCTACTTATAACTCTTGTTACCTAAATTTCTGATGGAGTTCATAAGTGCGGTTAGAAATTCTCCTGCAAGCATCCTTCCTGCATCAGTCAAAACTTAAATTCTAAATTCTAACAGAAATGTTCAGTGAGGGAGGAAACTCATCAGAACACTTTGCCAATGCAATGCCCATTTCAAATAATTATTTATGAAGACATGTTTTTCCATCTCATAAAAAAGCAATTAAAAGTCACTATAGAAATGCCTTAGTTTATTGAAACAAGAAATCTAAGTCGGTTGACTGTTTGGTTGCAAGCTGAGTGTTTTCCAAGCATATATGAAGTTCTGATAAATTTTGTGGTCCTATCCTTTGAGGGCAGACTGTGAGAGATTCTGTGCGTGCTTTATGCCTCAGTGCATGCAGAAATAGCTCTAAACATTTTGCTGTGCAGTATGATGGTACTAAGTATCAGTGCTTCCTTAGCCTCTTACTTGGGGCTACAGGTCTCTCTAGTTATGCTTGAGACTCTGCATCTGATCGTTCAAATGAACTATGTAATGGTTTCAAATGAAAGCATGTAATGAATGTGTATGGAAGACGCTATGGTTTTAAGGAAAGGAAGACTTCAGTTACTGAGAAGCAAGGAAAACCCAAGTATGTTTGCAAGAGTTCAGGGGTGCACTTGAGGCCTAACAAATACATTGTTTACAACTTTTAAAGATTTCCTCAGCTTAATGTCTGAAGTTCTGTTATATTCTATTTGAGAAAGGTGTATTTTGCTCAAGCTGGAAAAAATCAATTTAGTTATCAAACTCCCCACTAATAAATTGCTTTTGTTATAGGCAGACTATTCACAAAAGAACACTGTAGAAATGCTGGAAACGTTCTGATGCTGGAAAGGCAGGAGCTAAAGAAGTACATACTGATTTCACTGTAACAGCGAAAGGAAACCATTGTGTATCCATGCTGTGCAACTCCTGGTTCGCTTTTCCTCTGGATGAGCTTACTAGTGCTCACCACACACAGCTGTTACAGCTCCTGAAGGGCGTTTTGGGATTGATTAACCATCTGCAGGGTCTCACTCCAACAGCCCAGAGGCAGCAGCATGCGGGAATTTGCCCAAGATAAATCCTCAGAAAGCGTGGGTAGAGGAAATACTCCCTCTTCCAACAGCTGCTCCGATAGGTATTCTTGCTGCTGCTCTGTAATAGGATTTGGATTACATCTGATCTTTGCAAGTTTATAGATCCTTGGTACAGCACCTAATCTGCAGTTTTAAAAAACAGGTCCTTGCTTCTGTGTAATGTCAGAATATACTGACTCTTTAGGTGACGTTATCACCACAAGCACTGATTAAAATATGTTATATATTAATGGAATGAAAAGGTAGGTTGATAGTGGGACAGGTGCGAAGTTAGCACTTTGCTATTTTTTCCTGGGTGAGCCAAGGCCTAAAGCTGACAAGGAGTCATTTCTAATTGAAGCAGAGTAAAAGTGAGTCCTTTTTTTGCCCTCCAAATTAGCAAAGATAGTTGGTGTGATACCAGATAATTGCTGGTTACTCATTTAGTTCTTATGGTTGCTATTTCAAATAGCAAAATATTCATTGTTAATGAGAGCTGGACATATGGTATGAAGTTTCGAATGCTGACTGGAAAATAGTTGGCCAAAATGTGCAATGTGTTACAATGCTAAAAATAAGTTCATTTTCACAAATGCATTTTGAGCATCTTTTCCCTATATTTTAAGAAGATAGTATTTTGACATGACTCCGGAGCAGAAAAAAAAAAAAAAAAATATTATATATATATATATTTTTACATAATTCTTGCTGCTTGTGAAACATTTCAGAATCATTAAAATAAGTGAGACTGTACAGAAATAACATAAGTGGGGAGGCTAATGATGACCACTCTGCTAGATTGTTATGGTATGCATAACAATCCACTAGACAATAATTGTTACTTCTAAAATAATTTTTTAAACTAAAGAGGGTGGTAATTCTTCAAGTTTTGCACCACAATGTCAAAAGAAATGGTTTTACACATATGTGTACAATTCAGGGAAAATAATATAGAATTTTTAAAAGGTGATTTTTAAAATCTTAAAAATTTGTAAAGATTTTTTAAAAATAAGATTTTTTTTTAACAATTTTTCCAATGAGAGAATACAGCAGCATAGTTCTGCTTTGTTGAAGTTGTGCTTTGGAAATAGTGGGTAATCGAATATTAAGAAATTTGTTTTACTGTAGCCAAGTATTGTCTAATCTGAAATGTGACTGCATATTATGATAAATAACAGTGTATTTTAGAAAGAGCTAGTAAAGGCAACACAATTCATGGGAAGAAAAGATTCTGTCATTTTATCCAAACAGTTCTGCTTTCATAGAACTCTGCTTTGTTGCATATATCTCTCTAGAGATTGCTGCCTCATCTTTTGCCTGCCTTGTTCTTGTGGATTTAATAGGCAGTATAGATTTCCTAACAAAATAGCAACATTAATATCACAGTTAATATCACAGTTATCACAGTTCTTCTGTATCATTTAAGAACTTCCTGTTCACTTACCTCTCACAAACTTTATTTCCCATATTTCCTTTTTTTTTCCGGATATATATTCCAAAATGAAATTTTGTTTGCTTAATTTTCAAAATCTAGGGGATTTTGTTGGCCCTGTCACCACTGCTGCTTAGTTTTAGTTTAAACTCCAGTAAGGACTTATAGTAGTAAATTCTCGATTATAATCTGCTTTTGTGAATAAGGTATACCATTTCTTCAGTAGGACTTCATGTCTCACTGCATAGTCATTGAGATAGTCTTAAGATCATGTGAGATCATTGCAATTGCCAGCTAATCCTGATGTAGTCAAAACTGAGAAGGATATAAAGTCTATTCTTAGGAGTAACACCTTTAATGCTATTTTTTTTGTTGTCTAACTTTTTCCATAAAAGTAATATATTTTTTCATTAGTGTATTTTTTTTTTTTCTTATTTCTCTCCCCCAGTTGCATTCAGTCTCACTTTCAAATTTGTAGAATATTGCATATCTATTTTGGAGGTAAAAAATTGTGAAACTTCTGCATAATATTGCCAACTGAAGGCAGCAGCCTGTCAAGATATTTTGTGCTCCTTATTGTTCTGCTGAATTTGCTTTTAGGAAGTGATGTCTGTGGATTCTAAGTTGCTGTGGTCATCTGTAGGATGTGATTATAGCAATGAGATTTTGGTAGATCATGTGATTAGAACAAAGCAGAGACAAATTCGCCAGGAAGTTGACGGATAGCCAGTACACTGCTACGTAATTTGCTTCAATATTACTTCTCCATTCTCAGTAGAGCAAAGGTTGTAAATGATGGGGAAATATTTTGACAATAGTTAAAAACTTTGTAAGTGATATTTAATATGCAGGAGTTTATACAACAGATTAATGCTCTTGATGTATACCTGTGATATAAAAATAGAAAGGTTTGGATTATTTGTTGATGTTGCTTTAGGCGATATAAATGATTTTTGAAAGTGGCAATGGTGTTAATGGGGAAAAGTTACATTCCCTGAAATATCATTCCTGATGTGTTTTAGGGTTTTCTGCTGAAAGAAGATTTTGCTGAAAGAAGTAGATATGGTGATGAGTTTTCTTGGGAGAAAATGAAATAAATGTGAAGTTCTGTAGGTTAGTTTCAAAAGGTGAACTGCTAATTCAGAGACATCCAAGAAATTCTGATAGGCTTTAATTTTCCTCAGTGCTGCAGACTGAAATACACATCTTGGAAGGCTGACTTTGGTTAAGATGTGATAGGGTAAAACTGTGTGTGTGTGTGTGTGTGTGTGTATACATATATATATATGTATCCATATTCTCAACAAGGCTGTGTTCAATAACATTGCATATCACAGAAGATTCTCTTAAATTCTTTCTCCTAAAAAATACTGGAAGTTTTTTCAGTGTTTTGAACTAGGCTTTCTCTGAAATTGACAGGAGACTTTCAGTATGAATGGGGTTAGCCTTATACAAAGTAACTGACAAATTCCACCGTTGTTTTACCAAGATTTAACTTGCCTCCACTCCTGAGCAGGAATGTGGCAGAGCAAAACACAGTATTTTTGTATTGATACAGCTGTGTCCAAGCAAGAAGCACTCAGTCATAATGCATCAAAAGTACTTCTCAACGCATGTAAGTGTGCCTTACCATGCCCAGAGAGAGCTTTCTTCCACTTGCATTTTCTTTTATTCCTCCAAAACCAATTCCATCTTTTTAGGCTTTCTAAATACTCTTTTAATTTACATTTGCACCTGTAATTCCATCAGTGTTTGGCAATATTATGAGTTGGGTGTTTTTTTGTATTGTCAGCATGGCCCTGGTTTCCTTACCATATTCCAGACCATCTGCCAAGGAAAAGGCATCAGGATCCTCCTAGGTGTGTGTGTTCCAGCTGCTGCCACTGCAGAGCTGCAGCCAAGTTAGGCTGAATTCAATAGTTCTCTGGCAATAAGCATTTGGGTTTTTGGAGCTTAGATGCACTAGCATAGTAAATATAAGAGATTATGAAGTGAGGTGATAGTCTAGTAGGACTTGTGAATAACTTTTTTGGCTTTTTCAGGATTATCTTTGCCCAAGGTAACTGAGAGTTCTCTCTTATCTTTGTCATGATCTTCTATTTCTGCTTATTTCCTATTTCTTTGGTATCATCTGGCCTGTTCCAGTAACTCAGTCATCACTGATATCTGAGTTATTTTTGAAGGCTTGATTGCCTTTGGTTATCTTTGTGGTTTTGTGGGGGTTTGTTTTGTTTTCTGTTTTTACTTTCTCTCGCCAAAGAGACTCTTCTCATGGAGCACTGCAAAGTACCGAACTGTGTGCTTGTCGGTAGCATTTATTATTATTTCCTGATCCATAGTGCTATCACTAGTGACAGTTCCCTTTCTGTGCAGGAGCAGTCAGGAGTACTGAATGCTCACTTACTAACTCAGTAGAGAGTGAACCTAAAAAGTCAAACCATATTTTAATTCTATTTTATGTTCTATGACAGTTGTTTTGCATGATTTGTCATATACTGTACTATCATCTGAACTCTGGAAATAGACTATCAGCCCTGGGATTTCCATGAATTTCATAATCATAGCACAAAAAAAAGAGCGTAATGATGTTTTTTTCCCCTCTATTAGAATTATATCCATGGCTTCTGCTTTTCCTGCAAGTAATCAGTTCTTTGGTAATTTTTGTTTGTCTTCTGCAGACCTGAAATTTTCATATCTGTGCAGACCGGCCAATGTAAACAGCTTAAATAAACTGCATGGAGTTTCTGGCATTTGCCTCTGTCTCTTCAGTGCATTACCAAACTGTACTACTGTAATAACAGCACAAAATCTATCCTGTTATAGCCAGTTAGACCACTCTTTCTAAGAAAAGCTCTTACAGTATACTTGATGTGTTTCAGCCCAGCAGTACCAATGAAATGATTATTTTACTAGGGATAGGTTCTTTATGTATTGTTTAAAATCAAATTTAATTAGCAATGAATTGTATAGTATGGTATAGTCTTATAATGACTTCAGACTCCTTAGAATAACAGTTTTTCAAATAGTTGTTGATTGTTGTATAAAATTTGATTAAGTCTGAAATATATGAAATACATTAAGGCTTTCTGCCCAGTCATATAGAGACTGGTTTCTCTCCCTGTATCACCTTAGATATGGTGACCTGAGCCAAGGTTCATAGTGGGCAGGACTTTTCAGAGGGATGCACGCCTCAGAGCAGCAGAGTTGGAGTCTGGCATCTTGCACCTGGAAAAAGTAGCTGTAGAGTTGATAATGTGCAAGCAGAATATTATATTAAAGAAGGACACTAAATATAAATGCAAGTGTTTAATTCTTTTAGTGTTTAATTCTGTTCCACTTTGAAAAAAGGAAATTTCAGAAACGACAACAGTGGGTATTGGAGATCTCTCCCTTATCTAGGACTATGCTTTTGTCCGTATTATCAGTGCAGGCTTCAGTGAACTAAGATCAGGTCTGACCTTTTAATTCATTTAAAAGTCATTTTTAGGCAGGTGGTCAATCTCAGGCTTAAGAGATTAGCAGATTCTTGTATTAAATGTCCTCTGTGTACATGTTCAGCCTACCTGATAAGAAACTTTAAAATATGTCTATCTTCCCTCTTTTCCCTTGATGACTTTTTTTTTTTTTTTTTTTTCTGATAATTCTTAGCACTGGAAGTATTTTCTATTCTTTCTAAAATACTCTTCCATGATAATGCTATCTGGCTTTGTTCACTATCTACTTTGATGAAATAGCAAGGAACTCTTAGATTAGCTTTGGGCTTGATTTGGACTCACCCATTCCAGCCTCTATTTGATTTTTGTTGCAACTTCTGCAGATGTTCAGAGACTGCGAGGTTCTGCTTGCACTTTCTTTATTACAGTATAATCCAGGAGGCATGCTGAAGGAAAATCCTAGGTGGCCTTCCCTAAATACTCTAGGTTCACAAAAACCTCTCCTCTTGTAAGATTTGGGCTCATCTCAGAGGTTCTGCTGCAAATGCTTCCATATTGGTTAAAGCTGCATTTGGCATTTGCCATTGTATCTTTGTTTGGTTGATGTATAAGAGTTTTAAGGGGGCATTCAACCATTCTTATGTTCACAGGTTGAAAGATCCAAATAAATTTTAAGCTTGAGTGTCTTGGCAAAAATCTAACTGCCCCTGTTCCAGTATTTCTTTATTTCTCTGTGGTTCCACCTATCAATTTGTCCCCTTGTCACCCTGTCAGGTTTCTTTGTATTTTTCTTATGATAAAAGAAGGCTTCTCTTCCTGTTTCACTTTCTCTCCCTGTTTCCCTTTCTCTCCCTTTTCTTGTAAAAGCAGTTATCCATCAGCTATTCAGTACAGCTTTGACCATGTTTTGGAGAAAATTCCTTGGCATATGAGAAATGGCCACCTTCTCCTGAAACAACCTGAAGAAAAGCTTTTGTAACAATTTGCTTGTGCTGTGCTAGAGGTCTGGTCAGCTCTAGAATTGTCGCATAAGCAACAACAGTTCAATTCACTTTCTCTCTGCAGTCTTCTGAGCAGCAAAAGGTAAACTTCTGCTTTTAGAAGAAATAAAATTATACCTTTTCTGCCAAATTAGTCGTGGGGAAAATGTAATGTAGCTTTTTAATATCGCTTCATTTAAAAAAAAAAAAAAAAAAAGTCTTTAAATTTTATCTTCAAACAATTTAAAAATGTGCTCATTTCTATCCAGATATTTTAAAAAGACATTATTAACTAGACAAATAATGATCAATAAAATGCTATATGCTTTCTCAGCAGGACAGATCATTCTGAATTTTAGATAGGCACAGTCTTCTTTCTTCAGTGTCCCAGATGAAAGTAGTGCCTAAGTCATGTTTCCTTTGTAAGTGATATGTCTTACCTTTCTAAATAACCAGAACAACAGAGATGTTAGCCTTGCATGAAGATGTTAATTTTCTGTAGAACAATTGCTTCAGTGGCTGTATTGTTATCACCTTTAAAGGGGATAGCATAAACTTTTATTTTATTTTTTGCAAAGGTGCAAGATGGTATGCTTTAGTTCTACTCTCCCTATGGTGATATAAGAAGATTTCTATTGCACTTTTTTTTTTTTTTTTTTTTTCCTTACCCTTAAAGAAATGTAGTCAGCGTGTGTATTCTTCTGAAAATAGTAAAGTCTGAGACCTTTCAGATCTGGTATAAGAAGACTGAGGAACTGTTGAAGTTAGTATCCTATCACATAGTTATTTCTTGGTTGCAGTTGCTTGTATGCTAAGTATACTTAAATAACTTGCATGGCAAAGGTCACCATAAAATCTGTAGCAATAAATATTTAATTTCTATAATGAATGAGAATATGCTATTTCAACTTGACAAGAAGGAGTAGCTACTAAAACGTATTTATGGATTAGGTGTTACAAATCTGAAAGTCCTAAACTGCCATAGCATACTATGGCCTTGTCATTGAAGTAATTCATATCTACAAATTGTTACATACATGACCAGGGATAAGATATGCATAAACCTCACAACAATAAGAAGTAAAAGGCTTCACTGATGAAATACAAAATCAAGTTGTCATGTTTCAGCTGATCCACAGTAGCTGATTATATGGATGCATGTCAGGTTATAGCCAATGTAATTTCACTCTTCTTGCTTTAGGTTATGTAGTCTAAACCAGTTCTGCCTGTATCTTTTTGATGTTGATGTAGTCTAAACCAGTTTTGCCTGTATCTTTTTCCCTGTTTGTTTCAGGATAGAAGCATACAAGCAGGTAGTTAGCAGGGTTAGTTGGTGCAGACCAAGGCATACCTTAAAGGTATGAGATTTCTGAGATGACTTTGCTTACTCCAGGTGTACTGAATATGGGTTTAAAGTCTGACAAAGAAAACATCTAAGAACATTAATTTGTCAGTTTGTCTGCCTTAGTAATCATCACGGTCTAATTGCTTAGCTTCATAATCACGAAGTTCTCACTTGACAAACTTTGATTTAAGAGTGCACCTTCACAAAGTACAAGGCATGAGAACCTTTCTCTTAACTGGCTGTATGGATGATGGGAAAGCCGTGGATGTTGTCTGCCTTGACTTCTGCAAGGCTTTCAACACGATCAAGGAAGGCTATGTGCTTTGTAGGAACGACAGGCTGGGGAGGCGAGGTGGTGGAGTTGCTCTTTATGTAGAGAGAGCAACTGGAATGCATGGAGCTCAGCCTGGGGGTGGATGATGAGTGAGTTGAGAGCTTGTGGGTAAGGATCAGAGGGCAGACTAGTGTGGGAGACACTGTGGTAGGCATTTGCTACAGGCCACCTGATCAGGATGAGGAAGTTGATGAGGCCTTCTACACAGGGCAGGAAATAGCCTTATGGCCACAAGCCCTGATTCTCATGGGAGACTTCAGCCACTCTGACATCGACTGGAAAGACAATACAGCCAGGCACAAAGAGTCCTGTAGGTTTCTGCAGTGCGTTGATGATAGCTTTTTGATGCAGGTTGTGGAGGAGCCAACGAGGAGAGGTGGGCTACTGGACCTCGTAATGACAAATACAGAGGGACTTGTTGGAGATGTGAAGGTAGCAGGTAGTCTCGGCTGGAGTGATCATGAGCTGGTTGAGTTTAGGATCCAGCGAGGAGAAAGCAGGGCTGTAAGTAGCCTTGCAACCATGGACTTCAGGAGGACCAGCTTTGGCCTCCTCAGAGACCTCCTTGGAAGAATCCCATGGGATAGGGCTTTAGAAGGAAGGGGGGCCCAAGAGAGCTGGTTAGTATTCAAGTAGCACTTCCTCCATGCTCAGGATCAGTGCATGCCTTTGAGCAGGAAGTCAGGCAGGGGAGGCAGGAGGCTCCTGTGCTCATCCTGTGTGGATGAGCAAGGACCTCCTGGTAAAACTCAGTAGTTTTACCAGCAGAAACAAACAAACAAAAAAAAAAAAACAGAAAAACAGAAAAAGGCAGTATACAGAAAGTGGAAAAAAGGACAGGCTCCTTGAGAGGAATATAGGAATGTTGTCAGGGAATGCAGGGATGTGACAAGGAAAGCTAAGGCACAATTGGAATTAAATCTGGCAAGGGATGTTAAAAATAACAAGAAGAGCTTTTTCAAATATATCAATGACAAAAGGGAGATTAGGGAAAACGTGGGTCCACTGGTGAACGGGATGGGTGCCCTGGTTGCGAAAGACACAGCAAAAGCAGAGTTGCTGAATGCCGCCTTTGCTTCAGTGTTTACCAAGGGCAACCCTCTGGAATCCCAGACAAGAGAAGGTGTCTGGAGAGAGTAAGACTTGCCCTGGGTGGAGGAAGATTGGGTCAGAGAGCATTTAGGGAAACTTGACACCCACAAATCCATTGGCCCTGAATGGGACACACCCCAGAGTGCTGCGGGAGCTGGTGGGTGTTATTGCTAAGGTGCTCTCCATCATCTTCAAAAGGTCCTGGAGAACAGGGGAGGTGCCGGAGGACTGGAACAAAGCCAATGTCACACCGATCAAGAAGGAGGACCCGGGCAACTACAGGCCAGTGATCCTCACCTCCATCCCTGGGAAGGTGATGGAACAGCTCATCCTGGCTGTTGTCTACAAACATGTGGAGGACAAGAACGTGCTCAGGAGTAGTCAGCATGGATTCACCAAGGGAAAATCATGCTTGATTAACCTGATAGCCTTCTATGATGGAATGACTGGCTGGATAGATGAGGGGAGAGCGGTGGATGTCTTCTGTCTGGATGTGTCCCTCACAACATCCTCTTGGGCAAGCTCCAGAAATGTGGTTTAGATGAGTGGATGGTGAGGTGGATTAGCAACTGGCTGGATGGCAGAGTCCAGAGCACGGCAGATCAGAGTTGCAGAGTCTAGTTGGAGGCCTGTAGTTAACAGTGTCCCCCAGGGGTCAGTCCTCAGTCCAGTCCTGTTCAATTTATTCATCAATGATCTGGATGAAGGCACAGAGTGCTCTCTCAGGAAGTTTGCTGAAGATATGAAACTGGGAAGAGTAGCTTGTACCCCAGGGGGCTGTGCTGCCATCCAGAGGGACCTGTACAGTCTGGAAAAGTGGGTGGTGAGAAACCTTATGAAATTTAACAAGGCCAAGTGCAAGATTCTGCACCAGGGGAGGAATAACCGCAGACACAAGTACTGGCTGGGGATTGACCTGATGGAAAGCAGCTCTGCAGAGAGGGACCTGGGTGTCATGCTGAATGACAAGTTGACCATGAGGCAGCAATGTGCCCTCATGGCCAAGAAGGCCAATGGGATCCTGGGGTGCATTAGGAAGAGTGTCTCCAGCAGGTCGAGGGAGGTGATCCTGCCCCTCTACTGAGCCCTGCTGAGGTAACGGGTACAAGCTGAAACACAGGAAGTTCCACCTCCATATGAGGAAGAACTGCTTTCCTATGAGAGTGACAGAGCCCTGGACCAGGCTGTCCAGAGAGGTTGTGGAGTCTCCTTCTCTGGAGACCTTCAAAACCTGCCTGGATGCAACCCTGTGCCACATGCTCTAGGTGTCCCTGCTTGAGGGAGGGTAAGACTAGATGATCTCTAGAGGTCCATAACCTCTTAACCATTGTTTGATTCTTTAAATTGCTTTCAAACTGTAGGGTAATCCTGTTTATAATTGGGCCCTTCTTTTTTTTGTAATGACACACACAGTTACGAGCTGTTCTTAAGTAAATCCATGCAGTGGTTTTTTTTCTGGGAGATTTAAACAGGGAGAGCTTTCTTGAAATATGTGCTATGTTGGTCTAAAAGTAATTCAAGCAATGATGCATACAAGTAATTCTGTATTCAAAATAATCCTGGGTGTAGGCTTCTTTAGGGTGGGGGAAACAAAAAACAAAAACAAACAAACAAACAAAGAAAACAAAACAAAACAAAAACAACAACAACAAAAAAAAGGATTCTGATCAGAAGTCATCAATTTGATACTGGAAACATACTTCTGTCTTAAGGTTCCAGTCCAGTATAGACATTTATCTACAAGTGAAGTTATATTTTCTTAAAAACTTTGTGGAGATAATTAGGTAAGTAACTACTAGTATTACATATCCTGCAAGGCTAATCTTTGTTCAACCAAAGATTCGAAAAGTGGTTTAAATCAAATCAAGACTGAAGGAAGTGTGAGAAGATTTTTTTTTTGTTTGTGTTATCACAACAAATAGAAGAATTATTGCTCTAGGTCAGAACTATTTCTTTTGGTCACAGACTGAATTCTGCATGCCAGAAGACATAATGGATAACTCCAGGGGAAAAAAAAATGGAGAAATAATAGAGAAGACTGAGTCACGTTAGGATGAGAAGAAAAGTCATGTTGTCACTTTGGGTAATTAGAAAAATCATTGCAAATTACAAATTTGGAAAACCATTGCAAAAATTCTTTCCCTCCACTGAAACTCTCCAGTACATACTGTGTCAGTGTTCTTGCTATGCAAAGTTTGAATTAGATATCTAAGAAGAAATTAAAGTAGCCTATCATGTCTTTTTTTTTTAATGAATGTATGTATTTGATTATACCATCCCTCTAGTCAATGTATGGTGTAGGCTAATAACTAATGCATATTTATTGGCAGAGGGAGAAAAGATATTTTCCTAGTACTATCTTCATTAGAAGACTAAATATTATTAGTAATAATACCTGACAAATCTAATATAATCCCCGAAATGTAAATATATAGACAAAAGGCTTTCTAAAGGTTAAGCTGATCAATGAGGATACACTGGAATAAGCATAAGTGTTGGGAGTGGTGGAGGGATGCGTTAGAAAACACGTTTCTCCTCCAGAGAATATTTTAACTGTTTATTGGTTTGGCAAGTAGTCTTAATGGAGCAAACACAGTGGAACAATTAGATGGTATCAAGTAGGTAAATATTCCATTTACAGAATGAATAATCCTAGTTAGACCTAGTATGACCTTTATTAGATGTCTTAAAAACACCTTCTAAGATGCTAAGGCTGGATAAACTTCTTTTGGAAACATATGAATAATCCCTACCTTATACTCATTATTGATGATCACTAGACAGTGTTTCCCCTGCTCTGTAAAATTCTATAATATTTCTTTTTGATTGATATTTAATATAATATTCATATTCTTTAATACCCTTCAACATTAAATATACTGATATTTAAGTATACTCAGTATACTTCATGAGTATACTGAGTATACTTAAGTATACTTATATACCTTATACTTCAGTATACTCATATATATTTCAGTATATTATAAAAAAAAAAAAGCCCCCCAAGCAAAAATCTTCAATCCAAAATATTTCAGAAAAAAATCCAATAAATTCCCCTGCAACTTTTTAATATATTATTGCAAAGTCACAGTTCATGTATAATGGAAAGATTTTTTTTCTTTTTTTCCCTTAATCTACTGTGGAGCAAATAACACTATCTTCAAATTAGGCAAATTATTTTATAACAATAATTAGAAAATATTTGAATTAATATAGATATTGTGAGTGTATATTTAATATATATGCAAGTTTTTAGGGTGCCATTACCATTTTGTAACTTAAGGAAGTGTTTGGTGTCTTTGCATGCTGGGTAGGTAGGTAACAAAGACTGGTCATTGAATAATTATGGTTGGAAAAGACCTTCAAGATCATTGAGTCCAACTGTAAAATCTTCAACACCACACGGTTCCTATTAAATCATATCCTATCTACACGTTTCTTGAACATTGCCCTTGGAAGTGGTGGAGTCACCATCCCTGGCAGCCTGTTCCAACACGTCACCACTCTTTCCGTGTAGAGTGATGTCAAGCTGCTCGCTAAGTAACGTCATCTCAATCACTATGCATTGTCCCACCTAAGCAGTAGCTCTTGCTCTGAGAAATAGGACCTGGGACAGGTATGGTAGTCTTGCAAGCTGAAGTTCTAATCTTTGTAAAATTGATAGCAAAGCACTAAGAGGCCAGGGAAAACTTTAAAACAAACAAACAAAAAGCAGAACAGTGATATTTAGTAGAAATGGCTCTTTGTGGCAAAGTATCCTTTTTCAGGACACTGGATTTGAGAAAATAAATACTTTTTACCAAAGAAAGAACTGCAGGAAAAAAAAAATACTCTGCATCTCTAGCAGATAAACATATACAGAGATACACAGTTGCCTATTATTTGCCAGCATGAAAATACATATGTCTAAACCTATATAGTTAATGAAACCATAGAAATGGTTTGCTGTGGTAAGCCAGATTTGGCTTACTGTAAGTTATTAATTGAAATAGTGTCACAGAAGGCTAGTACAAAATGAGAAGGCAGTTGTAAGGCAATGTCTTATCTATCATTAAAATGCAAGAATCAGTAATAGAGATAAATTGAAGAGTTTGCCCACGTGGCTCCCTGTAGTCTTCTCCATCCATGATAGTTTGCTACTTCAAGTCTAACAACTTAAGTAACAAACAAACAAATAATAACAATAAAGTAAAAAAAAAAAAAGTGGATGCCATTATATCTGCATAACATCTCTGTTCAAGAAACAAAATAAATCATAGCTGAGTAGAATAAGGGTTATTCCGAAGTAGCTGTGTCTGTATAAAAATGCAGCTGGAGAATTGATAAAATAATAATAAATCCATACGTGTCCCCTGTGCTGAAGTTGGCAAGTTTACACAAGGAGATCCTTAAAGAGCTAGGCCTGCCTATGGTAAATGTAGAACGAGATATTCAAAATAGTTAGAATTAAGCATGATGTTAATAGTTTGAATAGTGTTAGCATAAGGAAGAAAAGCTGAATGGCCCAGATCTAAGAGGAATTAAAAAAAAAAAAAAATGTTTTTATATTCTAGAGGATTGTTATCCCTAGTGCCTACTGCAACATCTTCAGCCCAACTGTACATGTGCAGTATTTGTTACACTTGCTCTTTCTGCAAAACTGGTTTTCGCTTAAGAGATATAGGCCCAGTATTTAGAACACATGAGTTGGAGGGAAAGGAATATTCTGGGAAATGCAAGCTCTTTATATTTCTATCTATCTCATAGCTAATGAAGCTCTAATTTTATGGTTATGCATAGCTGTATTTTATCTGATAAGCTTATCTGGAGAAGCATGTAGAGCTTTCTAATTGACATTTCCAAAGAAACAAAGTTTATGTTATCAAACTGGCATAGTCTCATTGCTCTCTGTCCCCTGGTCTCCATCTATCTGCACGAAAAGGTTTAAATGCAATGACTGATTTCAAGAAATCTCAAGAAAAATGCTCAAAGATTTGATGAAAAACTGGTAGATGAGTAAAGGTGAGACTAGTAAGGCAGTGTTGGGATGTGTTTCTACTATACTTTATTTATTAGGTGTTGGGTGGCCAAATAGCATGCAAATAGTTCTGTAAAACCTGTGGCACCAGCCGTCATTGCCCAGTGAGGATGCAAAAGGGACATGAAGGAGAGCAGGAATACTGTGTTGACAGGGCAGATGATTCTGGAAAAAGGAACATAAATCTGTAGGAAATCCACTACTGAATGGAATAGCTTTAGTTTTACTTAAAGTTTTTGTGAGATACAAGAAAAAGGAGGCACTTTAATAAAGCTTGTGGGCTTTATTGGTCAGATTCTTGATGGTAAAAAAGGAAAAATAATTGGGGATTTACTATTCTTGAATCTCTCTCTTCAGCAGCTGCCAAGTTTTCTCAAAAGGAAGCACTTGAAAATCTAAGGCATTAGATTCTTCAGGGCATTTCTTATACTCAAGTGGTGTATGCATTATGGTTTTTGAATTTAAGTTGGATAACAGCTGAATCTACAGAAAAGAAATTTTGTCCAATACCATAATTGTATAAAATAATTGAACCAGCAGGTATCTTATATTTTCTCTGCCTGCATGTAAAAGAAGCATAGCTTGCTTTGTAAAAATAATTTAGTAACCACCCAACTCTCCGACACGACTGGGGATTTTTACAAATAAACTAATAATAAGCTAGGAAGGAGATGTTTGCATTCATGGTAATGAAATTCTAATTTTATAATCATCTTAAATCAAGACTTATGAAAATGTAATGAAGACCAATTTACTGCTAATAGTTGTTTCATTTCCCTGAGAATAAATGTTTTCTTGCATTTCAATAAAGAACACTTATAGTAAATAATTTAAGCAGCATGGTATATGTGGTAGTGTTATGTATATTTTAAATTAAGCTGTTTAAGCAGGAAAAACAAGAATGAATGTCTTGAGGACTGAACTGCTTTGGGAAGGGAAGGGAACAGTTAAAGTCAGCTTAGAGAAACAAAACAAACAAATCTAATATTTCATGGATTAAAAAACAAGATGCTCATGGTTTCATACAATCACCAAGTTCTTCAAAATTCTTCCTTTGCTCCATAAAACACTTATGGGCATCCCCAGGCTTTGAGTACTCGTATGTGCCTAGGGGCACTGCTAGCACTGCTGGTTCCTACCCACCCTTGATCTGCCCAGCCCAGGGCCAGCAGTCACTGCCTTGTGATGCTGCACTCGTGCCACCTCTATCTCCATCATGACCATGACCCTGCCTAGCCATGACCCACCCCCAGCATGCAGCTGGCTGAAGGAAGACAACTGCTCCAGTCTGAAAGAAGTAATATAGTTATATGAAATACTAGCTATCCCCAGGCATGGGACCTCTTTCCTCCCCTCCCTGCCCACCCCTTCCCACACCCAAAACCCCACATCAAATATTGTTTTTGCAGAACTGAATGGCTTCTACAATAAGGGAAAGGTGGGGAAGATTTTTCTAGAAGGTGAGAAAAGTGGCCTTAGATACTTTCAAAACTTTCATATTTGCTTTCTCTTGGAAGTGTTCTTCAGCCACTGGGTGAATGGACAAAACGTTTTCTTCCTTTGGACATTAATTTTAGCTGTGGAACAAACTTTGGAGTCCTTGAAATCAATGGAAGCTTGCCTGTAGTTCTCATGGTTGTCTTATAACCCTTATTGGTGAAAAACCAACTTTTCGGGCAGTTATTATGAAAAGCTCAGGGCTAAACTAAACTTTAAATTTCAAAAAAGATACAAGAAAGTAGTTTTATTTGTTTCCTGTAACTTGAGTAGGGATCTTTCCAGTCTCTCCACAGCTCAGCTTGGCAGATGAGGTTTACAAATCAAACTACCTTTAAAATTAAGCAGCAGATTACAGCTGCAAAAGTTAATACTTGCTTAGAAAGATATAGCCTCCAATTTACTACAGGCAAGGAACTTTCTGTGCTTCTCCCAAACCATTAAGCAGGCTTTGCTAAACACTCGGTTGTTAGTATCCGTCAGGTTTTTAGAAGCTGCTGGTTAGAGTTCTTTTTCTTATGCTGCAGAGCTTTCTCTGATCTGGATGCAGAGGAGCAAATAAAAATTAAAATTCATCCTTTTAAGGGAATAGTCACTCAAGGAAAGTTGTTGGTTCCTGGCAACAAAACAAGAATCAGTACAGATTTGTATTTTGTCTATCTGTCTTTCAGCCTTAGGCAACAATTTTATCAACTAAATAGCTATGTTTATAGTAGTCTGGAAGGCTTCAATATGCCTGTGAACTTGTAACATTTTATCTTGGCCCCATGTTTCTCTGTTGACCTTCTCTCCTTGCTTCTGTCCACCCAAATACACCTTTATACCAGAATACGCCAACTGAGTATGATTGGGGAAGGCAGAAGGAGTATGTTCCAGTCCGAAGGAAATTCTTCACCTCTAAGTGGAAGCACCCCTGTAAATCTCCTCTTTCTAGAAATAAAGCTCATTTTTAAGGAAAATGTGTGGTTCTCCTGAAGAAACATAGGTAATAGAGCCCCAAAAAACTTGTTGTCCTTCTCTACTGAGTGGCAGAAGTTGAGGTTTAAGTTTTTCTTTGTATGTCCCTTCAGAGATGAATTATTTTCTTTTGCTTTGAATGTGCTTTTTTTCCACACCTAATGACAGCAGGACTGAAGATTAATTGGATTTAAAATGGGCATAAAGCAATTAGATACATATGCTGGATGACATTCAGCTCAAGTAGGTAATTGTTTACATGCCTTTGAATGCCAATAGCACAATAAAGTCAACCTCCTCCAGCTAGCTGCTCTACATACAGTGTTTGCTGTCTGCTAGAATTACCTTACTATTCAAGATTTAGCTGCCTTATAGTGAACTCTGAACACTCAAAAACTTTACCTCCTATTTTTAAGGGTTCAAACTAGTTACCAAATTTCTGCTAGATTGTGGTGTTTATGAAGTACTTGATGCATGAAAGCCATAACATTAAAAGCCTAAGAAAGCAGTACTACTACAAGTTTAGAAGACTCTTAAGCGTTGGTATTATTCTGCTTATAAAATCCTGTTGAGACAGTGCTTTCTGCAGATACTTTTTGTTAAGAATCTCTTCAGAAGCAGAACTTATGTGAAGCTGTGACTTCACAAAAGTTGAACTAACAGCATTTCTGGAATTCTTAATAATATTTTCCTTGATTAAAAATAGATGATGTTTGTTATTAATAGTATTCCCATTCCTACTAATAGCCAACTACAGTAGATTTAAAAGCTGAATTTGGTAGTAGATTCATGCCTTGATTTAGATAATTTCTGTCTTTATGATGAAGAAGCAAAAAAGGCATGTTTGCATGTGGGCCAGAAGTTTCACAAGAAATTCTTTTTGCATGAAGTACCCACCATTAACGGTCAATGGAAAATAATATACTTCCAATTAAACAAACAAACAACAGCAACAACAAAAAAAACCTTTTTGTTTTTGTGAGAAACTGGAAAAAACACATGTTTTTTAAAATTTCCACGAAGTGTAAGAGACTGGTATGGATTGTGTTCGTCTTGACATTGTTGCCATACCATTTAGGACTTCTTGACCTAGGCATCCCATCTATCAGCTCGAGGTGTCTTATCTCCATACAGTTTACGACTTCTTGGCCTTGGCTCTGGGAAGACTGATATCAGTTCCAGGTGTTTTATCTCCGTACAATTAACAACTTCCTAGTCTTAGCATCCTGCCTCTGGAGAGACTGTGATATCAGCTCAGGGTGTTTTATCTACTTCTTGGCCTCGGCATCCTGTCTCTGGGAAGATTGTGAGATGAGTATGAGACCCAAACAATGCTCAGCAGTGCCTACGGAGCGGCTCTTGCACTCGAGCTGGCTAAAGGGGAGCATCAGAGCACGCAGAAAGTGGGCGGACTCTTCAAGAACTGGGACATAAAAGGACTACGTATTCCCCCCTGGTGTGCGGCTTCTTCCGGGACGCATGGCTTCTTTCCCTGAACATCACCTGCACCGAGGTGCGTGCGGATTATTACCTGCACCGAGGCACTGAGACACCTCTACCTGCACTGAAGCAGAGCCCACGACACTTAGCTGCACTGGTGGTGGTGGTAACTATAATCTTGCTGCATCTCTCCTGCTTGCTTGTTTTTTTTTTTTTTTTTCCTCTACTTCTTCCCTCTGACCTATCACACTTATGAGAATAAAGCTTACAAGGTTTTATGGCATTTGACCCCCGACAGCGGATCGGGACACGAGGTTAGAAAAAAGGATTTTACAGAGACAGAATGGGACTTTGCAGGATGCAGAGTCTATTTATTATAGTAAAATAACCTATTGCTAACTTTCAGACAGTTATGCAGTCGTAGAGATAAGTCTTACACAAAATAGAAACGAAACATGTTAATTTTCCCAGTGTTCTAGGCAGAGCATCAACAATGAAGGGCTTTATTTCCCAAAAGTAATATTAGTGTTCTGCTAAGTGGGTTATAGTATGGATAGTTTATTGCATGAACAGGAGTACAGACAGTGTTTTTTATTCTTATTTAAGTGGATTCAATTAAAAATGCAATAGGCCACCACAAGGAAATAAGCATTGATTTTGACAACTGACCCATTCGAACGCTTTAGGAAGACTGCAAAGTAACAGAAATTTCATTTTCATACTATTGGAAGTAGATCTGTAATTCCCTCGGTGACATGCACAAGGAATTCCTTTGAGTGTCTGGTGATATTTGGAGCATGCTTATTACCAAATAGTGACAGAGCCTTTGATTTAGATTCAACTTCTCTGTAATATTTTCTTGTTCCCTTGAGCTGCATTTTGTATACTGTTGAATTTTTATGAATCTTTATGTATGGTAAAAACTACTGCCTTATCTATGCAAAATTCCTGAAGCGTGACCTTTATTTATGAGTAGAGGACTGCTGGTTAGCTAAGATAATTTGGTATTATACAAACAGTATACCCAGGAATCATATAAAACCTCTGAACAGGCAGATGAATCCTATTAAAAACTTCAGAAATATTATCTAAGGGTATGCTGTGAAGGTCATGTAAAATAATTGGCCTTTTTCTTAATCATAAGAGTTATTGAAGAAGTGTTTTTAGATCCTGGGACAAAGTTAATCCTTTTTGAGTCATCTGAATAGTAAGCAGAACATACAATAAAAAAATGTTTGCTGCATTTTACAGCAAAGACAATGATTACCTGAAGATATAATTTTATTGTCTGCTTCTTTCAGGGGAAAAAAAAAAAGTTGTAGAAAATGACTTGCACCCTTTCCATGTTTATCAGTAGTGTTTATAAATATATATATATATTTTTTCCCCAAAATCATAGCTTTCCCTCAAAACTATGAAAACTACATAAAAATCTTCCGACAAATCGCATGGAGAAAGAGCTGCTTTTGAAGTTCATGAATTCAGAAATACTTTGTTTATTTGTTACATGTGGCAGTTCAACTATATCTGAAGGTTTATTTTCCACTTTTTATTTCAAAAGAAGATAGATAATAAGCATTTTCTAGCAAAAGACTCAGCTTCATTTCACAGGAGGATAAGGACTTCTATTTTAGGATTGGAGAAACACCAAATATTTGCAGATTTGATGATACCTCCCAAATTCTACATGTATTAAAAAATCCTTAAAAATATCAAAGGATTATACTTTCCTATGAAATAGTCAATGCTTTTTAGAGTCAGGTCAAAAGAACTGGAAAGACTGCTGGAGAAGTTGAAAAATGAAACATCAGAAGCCATGTATTTTGCTAGAATTTTTCAGTTCTAAGATGCAGTCAGTATATTTTCATTATGTATTTATATTAAACTTTTTGAGTGACCTATCTGACAGTTCCTGCAGCTAATGTTGACAATGAGCTTGCAATTCATTTTGAAATGGAAGGGAATACTAAAGAAATCAGCTTCTATCAAATTTTTGGCCAAAGAGATAGTTCATTATTTAATAGGAGGACAAAGTCGGCAGGATTTGGCTGCAAATAAAAGATTCTTCATTCATGGCTGTGTAACCATAACAAAATGCTTGTCAAATTCCAGTGCAATCAAAACCACATGCAATGAAATATAGATATTTCAAAGAGAAAAATCAGACCTTGTTTCAACTGTTGGGACAACTAGTACCCTCGCAGTTTGAGGCTGTTTTTTGTTTTGCAAATTTGGAACAGATATTTTGGGAGGAAGGTTTGTTAACTGATGAGCTGTGAAATTATGCATTTTAAAACACAGCATAAATACAATGTGCCAAGATAATACATATAAGTGCCATAAATGTGTACCTTATATCTCTCAGTATAAGTTTCAGTATAATCATGACAGCTGCCTTTTTCAATTACCAAAAACATTAACTATGAAACTTGTCCTGAAAATAGTTTACTTAGAGGCAAACACTCATGAATTCTTTTCTTCCCTCCACTCTGTTAAAATAGAACAATGAAAAACTTAATTCAATTAACTATTGTAGATGTCACCAGAAAGGAAGGATTTAAAGTAGCGAACCATCTGTGTTGCTAAATCTATATGCAGTGGAGTGTGTTAAAGATGAATTTTTTTTTCAGTTGTAACTTTTAATTGCTTTGCTTTTATGGGATTATTTATGTTAAATTTTCCAAAAATATGTGCAAGTTCCATTTATGTAAATGGAAAAACATACATATTAAATGATGATAGTATAGGAATAATAATCTCATACATGCGCCTTATGAGATGCTTAGGTCTATGGAACCCTTGACTTTCAACTTCAAAGCCAAATTTTGCAAAAATGTGGACAAGATGGCCCATTGCTCATTTAAATAGCAAATATAGGCACAGTCCTAAGTATTTCTCAGGACAAGGATCTTTGTGCCTAGTGGTAGTGTGATGTTTTAAAACCAGGTCTGTCTGCTCTTGCTGGTCTACTCCTACCTCTCAGGAGTAGACATGTGGCCAGAGATCCTCTGCTTTCGAAATGTCACTGCCTGAATGAGCAAAAGGGTTGAAACTTTTACCTTGTCCTATAAGAAATTCTTTGTATTGCCAGAATCTTCTCCTCTTCCCTCAATCTTGATAACAAGAAGGTATTTCATATTTGGAAGCAAAACCAAAACAGGCATACATACAAAATGGCAGATTCATCCAGTACCCGCCTTTTATTATATTAAACACAAGACATATCATGCAAAGAATGATGGCAAAATTCAAAAGGTTCTCAATTAAATAAGAATATTTGGAGCTTCAGCTCCTCAAATAACAATACAACCATGATTTCTATTGGTTTTACTTTGCTAAAATTACTTGAAAATGAACTGAAAATTTCATTTTGCTTACATCTAGCCACATAAAGGTTAGACGTACTCTAAGATAATTGTCTAGGCACCCTCATTAGTTAATAGAGGAAATAAACACCTCTAAGGGATGACTTATGCATTCAAAGATGGATAGTCTACCAAAAAAATGTTTATTAGAAAACCAGAAGGAGAATTTTTGACTGACACAGTTAATCATTACCACAGGTAGCTTTTCTTTCCAAGGAACGGTGGTATATTTTATCCAACTTTAGCTATATAGAAATTAGATTTAGTTTAACCTTTCTTTTCAAGTGCCCTGGACTGTCAGTGGTCAGTGTCAGGTGGAAAAAGAAATGCCTTGGGAGAGATGTACCATCCTGTACTCTTAGGATGGGGTGAATTACCCTCTGAAAATATTCTCTGTTGATTATAGACAGATTCTAAATAGCCTGTTTAGAGAAGGCAGCTCTCTGTTCATCTGTTTGTTTTCAAGGGTCCCATACTACATTTTCAACTGAAAAAAAAAAAAAGTAATTAATAGAGGAGCTAACTGCCAGAATCCTCAACACTTCTACTCCCAGTTCTTCATTACAATTGTTTTACTTATGCAGACATTTAGCATTTCTTACCTTCTGCTCTCCCTCTCTATTAGCCCCTCATTTCATCAAGCCTGAAAAATGGAACAAAATATTTTATTTGCTATGCCTATGCCAGATGTTACAAAGATATCTGCTAAATTCTTATTTAAAATCTTCCTTTGGGAGGTGGTATAGAAATAAATAGCATTAATTTTCTTTTTGTCAAAAAATATTTTGTACAAGATTGGAGCATGCACATTTGCACTTTCTGTGTGTTCTTATCTATCAGTAGTTAATTGCTCAATTTTGGTACTCTCCCGAGCTGACCTGAAGATGTGCTTTAGACTGACCCTGTAGTGAGTGGTTCCATTCAGTTTGCTCTATGCAATAAAAATCCAGAATTCAAACTAAATGTTTTGTAGTTACTTACATATGCTTGCAAGTTGTTTAACTGCAGTGACCATAAGTAATTTCAACAGTATTTATCTGTGTAGTGCTGTGAGGAGTCTCAATAAAGTTGCGACCATATTTTTTTTCCTTCTCATTTCCTTCATTATTTAGATCAGTGAGTACAGCTGTTAATCCCTTGTAACTAAATAGGTGAGAGACTAGCATTGTATGCTTAATTTGCACTGGATATCAGAAAAAAATGACATCTGCTGCCTGTAAACAACAGCATAGAATTCTCCGTTGGATGGCTTTTTTCTTTATAAGTGTAATATTTTCCTAAAGAATGAAGTTTTGATTCTACTGTTAATTCTGTACTATAAACGGAAAGTATGGATGTAAAAGAGACTACTTAATTGCATGGAAGCTTTCACATTATGCTTTTATGGATTTCCAAACTCATTAAAGCACCTTTATTCAAGAGAGCAGGCCATCATGTCTTTACAACTAAGCTAAAGTTTTTACAGAAGTCCTTTTTTATTTTTATGCTTCAGCAATGAGAATTTAAACTTGTGTTTCCCATTTGTTAGAAAAATGCCCAACAACATGTTTGTTATTTAAGTTAGGCCAAGCGTGATTTTTCTTCTTGAATCTATGGTACTGTGTGGGAAAGATGAGATTAGGTACGCCTAAATCTATTTATATACATAATCTCAGTGTTTCTGCTGGGTAGTCACCTCTGTAGATGAACTGTTCATCAGCACAAAACACTAGTCATTCAGCTTAAATGGGTAAAAATGAATGTAATCTATAGCTTTTTCTGAAAGCTGGATTATGTGCATTTTGAAAGCTCCCCCATGGGAAAGAATAGTTGTAAACATGATTACTAAAGAAAAGATGCTGGCTCCTTCTGAGGAGGCATAGGGCGTCTCTGTGATTGTCACCCCTGCTTAGGATTTTGGTCACTTTACACACAAAATGAATGAAGAATGTAGGTACCTAAAAATCATGCATTGCAGCAGTTAATATATAGTTAATATATAGTTACCCTAAATTCTTATTGGGATCTAGCTTTTAAGAACTAACCACTAAATGTCAAAGACTTTTGGCAGATGAATAGACTTTTATAGAGGGCCGTGTATCATTATTTTGTGGCTATTTTAGAGTATACCAGGGAAACCTTAGTGCTTGACAATAGCATAAGAACAGAAGTTTTAAAAGCAGACTTGTCAGGTATTTCAGTGAATGGAAAGTTTGAGGGAAATAGATTGAGAGTTTAACTCAAAATGTACTTAATGGGGAAAAAAGAGAGAAGTGTTGGTTATAAAGCAACACTTTATACAACTTATATAAGCCTATAAAATTCTTATTGTGTAAAGCCTTAAATGTGATACTAGCTGACATAGCAGCACTCTGTGTTAACTACTGATGGCGTATTTCAAATTCATTGTCAAGAGAAAAGTTTTTTTTTTTTTTTTTTTTGTCATAAAACTCAAACAGATGTATTTTAATAGGGGACTTGGGGAAGAAAAGGTATTAACGTTGTATCAGTGAACACAAATCAGAGAAGGAAAAAAAATCCTTTCATATTCATGTATGATAGAGCAGTTTTTTAAAAGTTTCTTATGAAATAGACCTTGTAGTAATAGGTGTCTAACGTAGAGCTCACCATATTATACTCTGCTCCTGATTGTACTCTGTGAATCACTGTATTTGTTTTGGTCCTACTGCAAAGGAAAATAAAATTGGCTAAATAATCAAATAGTTACCATAGTTACTTGTGTCAGTGGCACTGCATAAAGTCTGTTTTTTTTTTCTTTTTTATAGTGTGAGGACACAACAATATTCAGTTTCAAGGTATGGGAAGCTCTGTTTGATTTATAGGTCAATATTTAAAAGATAGTCTATTTTTCTTTATTAATTTCTAGTATTCTGGGTGCTTCTGTTCTTAAGATTCCCAGGATTATGTATTTATATTTTAAAAGGGAGAGAATGCAATAATGGCCCAAAGATGGGTCACTGTTAATACGGTATCCCACTATTTTCCACTATAGAATAGACTTTATAAAATGAATCTAATGAATAGGCCTTAAATAGCCCTTGGAGTCAATGCAAAGTGGCAAAAGGTAACACATAAATAAAATTCCAATTCATGTAAGCCAAAGACATGTGATTAGCAACAGAAATATTTATATTATGCTGCTTAACAAAAATCAATTCACACATGTAATAGAATTTACATCGTTGACATCAGGAGAGGGAGTGAGGAGGATGGGGCTAGTCTCTTTTCAGTGGTGGTCACTGATAGGACTAGGGGAAATGGCCACAAACTAAAGCATCAAAAGTTCTACAGGAACTTAAGGAAAAATTTCTTGACAGTGAGGGTGACAGAGCACAGGTTGCCAAGAGATGTTGTCAAGTCTCCTTCTCTGGAGATATTCAAAACCCGCTTGGACGCAGTCCTGAGCCACATACTCTAAGTGACCCTGTGTGTGTAGGGGGGTTGGACCAGAGGATCTCTAAAGGTCCCTTCCAACCTTAAGGATTCTATGATTCCATGACAATAGTCCATGACCTGGTCAACAAAGCTCAACATAAGAAAAATGAAATGACTACGATAGTACTTTTGCAGGCAAAAGTTAGATCAGTGGGCACCAGAAAATGGATATGATTTTGCTTGTTTGTTTGTTTTGGCTTATCAAACCATGGAAGCTCTCCTGGAGTTGAGCGCTTAGGCAAGGATTCTCAGATGTCTAACATGAGATTTAACAATAACGCATTTTTTTTTTTTAGCAGTTATGATACCTTTTCTTTTCCTAGTTCTTTTTTTTTTTTTTTTTCATCTAACTACATATTTGCATCAAACTTGTACTAAAATAACTGCATTTAAGATTTTTACCTTTCTGTGAAATTTGCTTTTTGATGGCCAGTAAATTAAACAACTGCTAGTGACCTATGAGCTCAAGCTTGCAGGGTAATGACCTTTGAGGTTTCACTTCTTTTATGGAAGCAGGCTAATGCTTTCCACACAGACAGATAAAAACATTCACTGTTAGACTCTAAAATCTAATGGAATAATCAACTGCACTCAATGTTCTTATGAGTCACAAGATGCATAATACTCAGCACTGTCGTACTGTCATCCAAAAAAAAAAAAAAAAAAAAAAAAACAGGAAAAGGATGAATGCATAAGAATATTGTTTGTCAGCTTCAAGAAGGAACTCTCCTCTGCTACAGGACTCAGAGAGAGGGAGTACTGACTGCAATTGTGGTCTCCTCATTTTGGGAAAGAGTCAGGCCAAATGGATACCATCACAGGGTGACAGTGTAATACCTTCAGGTGTAATCTAGCATCTAGAAAATGTTGGTGGGGAAATAGTAAAGACCAAGGAATGTATAGTCCAGAGAAAACAAACTAGAGGGGAGAATTTCCAGAGACAAAGGCAGTAATCACTTCTCCAAATCTTTAAGACACTTCATGAGAACTTAAGAAAGACCTTTGGAAAAATCAGACACAGTTGCTAAGTTTAAGGTTATTTAATGATTACAGATATATATATATATATATATACATATTTATCAGAAGTTTTAAAGCGCATGCTGTATCATTTATCAAAAGTGATGCAGGTGTAAAGGTACTTAGGTTCAAAACTCTTTTTGCCTGCCTGAACACCTATGGAGTTGAATTCTTGTACATTTCTGCTGATGTATGAACTATTTAAGCACTGCAAAAATCTACTTCTTCAAAGACTTCTGTAATGTTTTAATTTTATCTCAGCTATTAAAATCTTGAGCATGTATGTGTTTTTATTCTCCACTGCAGACCTGAAAGGCTAAAACCTTTAGGAAGAAGTTGCCTTGGACATATTGGGTGTGTATATAAATATATATATGTTAGGTTATGGCAGTAAAAGCTGAAAAAGTAATCTGAATTTGTTTGTGCTCTTAATAGGGAGGACAAAAGACTATGAAGAAAAATCTAAATACGAATGTGTTAATGTGTTGCAGAGTCTATATATGACTTATTAGTTCACTAATGGCTACACTGTTTATTGTTGACCTGTCACTTGAGCAGATCAAGCATATTTTGTGTTAGGAAGCTGAAACAGCAAATTTTGCATTGGTCTGCTTTGACTTTTTTTGTTGTTACTTTTTCAAAAAAAGCCAAAAATATGAGAATGTTTTGAGTCAGAAAAACTAGATTTTCCTAGAATAGCAATGAGAGGAATGAAATTGAAAATGTCAAGATTGGATATCTAGAAACAAAAAGATGTTTTAACTAACTGTGCTCCTGCTCACTCTCTCCTTTGCAGGGTTAAAAATAGATTGCTTTTCAGCACAAGCTGCAATCAGCAAAGTTGGTGCAATCCTGCCTGATACACAGGAAGGTTCCTTCTGTCACCCGTGAGGCTCGGGCAGCCCTTCTCCTCTTTGCAGGCTTCCTCTGAGCGGTAGCATCTGGCTCCTCTGCTTGATGTACTCTGTCATCTCTGGAGCGAATATCTCCTTGTTCTCTGTGAAAAGAGCATCTCAGCTAGCTGGAAGGGAGTTTCACTAAGCATAGCCTCCTTACCTTGTTGTAACACACAAACACACATCATGTACAGATACATCCTAGATGACAGCAGAAGTTCAAGATGGTGACGAAACGCAGCTGGAACTCAGAACAAAGCTCCCTATAACAAGAGCCCAGTGCAGGCAGCAACAACGATTTTTTTTTTTTTTTCAAGCCATGTTGAAATAGTAGCTTTTTCCAAATTTGTCATGAATACAAATTTCCTAACACTGTTATTTCAAATATAAGGTTGTCTAGACTGGGTCTGTTTTGGGTTCTCCTTCCTTATATGGGAAACAAGGAACATCAGTAATTACAGAAAGTGGACAACTAAAACAACTTACTACTAGTCAGTGCTTTTTCTTTTCTCTATTCAGCAGTTACCTTTCAGCTTCAAGAAGAAAGAATTGGAATTGCTGTGCTAGCTTTCCACAGGCAAATGATAAACTCCACATTTCTCCGCCTTTAAACTTAATACAATGTATCTGTTGTCCCAGGATTTGGTCAGATATGGAATATTAAATAGTAAAAACTGGCTGAGTTAAACTACAGTAAAATAGAGATTATCTAGAGAAACTGTCTTTGGCACTTCAAAGAACTGTCAGCTGTCTGCCTTCTGTCTGCATTAGGGAAGATATTTATGTCCTGATGAAAACAAATGTAATATGACTTAACCAGAAATACGCAAATTATCAAGCTAGAAAGTAAAAGGTTCATGCAGAAATTTATTGTTTTTCTAGACATAGTATCAAACTAAACTTATTTCTATCCTTATTGTCTTTAAAAAGTGAGACATTTCTTATTTTATTTTTCAGTTGAGAGAGTTCAGCAGATGGGATTGACCTTTGATATTACTTGCTAGAAACTCAGCGCATTTAAAAGTGTGTCACTTGCAAAGAAAGAGCCGAGGAGATTTTTTTGTAACCATCATCAGTCTTTCACAGGTCTATTATTTTCAATCTGTCCTGTTGGCGGCTACCATTTGAGAAACAGGGCCTACATATCTAGAAGTCAGGAAATTCTATTCAAAGTCTTAGTGGCTGCCTTCTCCTTCTGCTTTCAACTCCTAATCCATAATTTCATGGTGGATATCAAAACAGCTTTAGAGGAAATGCAAAGCAATCTCAGTCAATAGGTGTTCTTAAAGATTGATCTAGCTGTTTTCTGTGATAGCTACAACTTGAAGAGGAAAATGAGGAATAGCAAAAATAAAATCTACACACCCCTTTCTCTAAAAAAAAATAATAAAAAAAAATACAGTCCCTCCAAAGGGGCATTATTATTATTAAATGCTAAGTGCATTGCATTGGAGCAACTTTTTTCCTTTTCCTTCCTTCCTTCCTTCCTTCCTTCCTTCCTTCCTTCCTTCCTTCCTTCCTTCCTTCCTTCCTTC
>VZSV01000072.1:1405154-1431996 GCA_013398735.1 Nothocercus julius
AAAAAAAAAAAAAAAAAAAAAAAGTTTCAAATCAAAATTTCAGACTATTTCTTGTAACAGTTTCGCTTGCTAATAGCTGAATATCTGTATTTGTACAATATAAAAGAGTAAGCATTTGAGGCACTTCTTGAGTTTATAACATTTTGTAAACAAGTGTAGCTATCCCACAGTTTAAATAATTATCCAAAGCTGAAAAGCGCATATGTGCTTTACTTTTAGGGCCTAATTTTATCACTGTGCTTTTGAGATGTAACACAAAAAAATACAGAATTCAGCTACCTCTAACAAGAAACCAGAGTAGACAAAATCAAAGTCGAAGCTCTGCTTCAGAAGTGCTTGCTTAACTTCTGCTCACAGAGTGCATCCCTGTCTGATGACAATATTCTCTGGATGTTCAGAGTTCTCCTTCCAAGAACATACAGAAGAAGGGTCTCTGAGAAGTTCTTCTTGTCCCTCCTGAAGTCTGACTGCTATCTGGTAGTCAGATAGAACTTTTTATTGCTGTTGCTTTATCTCAGATCATTGATGGCCCTAATCTGACCCATGATCTTAAGGGGAAATTTTTCTCATAGTAATAATAATAGGGCCTGTGACACAAAGCACTGGATATATGTAGTTATAGGCTTTTTTTTTTTTTTTTTCAAATTTTTTTTTTATTTATCTTGCCTAATTCTTTATGGAATAGTTGGAGTGGAAAGCCCTCCTGTCTGAGGCATATTGAAATCGTGCCACTGTACAGCAAGAGCATAATGTTTGTATTTACTGCTACAGTTGTCAAGACCTGGGTTTGAAGGAAAATTATTGTGACATGGAAAGAACTGGTATGAGGTATTGCATTTGCAGAATGGAGAGGCTGTTTATGATGTTTTATAGAGTCTACCACATTCAAAGTCCATAGGAGTACTTTTGCTACCCTAAATACCCAGACATCACAGTGGAATTCACCATCAGAAAGAGAGAAATCTAGCTGAGCAAAAAGATAATATTAACATCCCAGCAGGTGAGAATAAACAAATGCTAAAAAAACAGAAGACATTTTCTGATTATCTAAATAGTGAAGATTTTGGGACGTCTCCTGAAAAAAATAACTGGATGCTAAACAGTTTTAAGAAGTTTAATTTCTTTGTTTGCCTGCAAGAGCATCTGAATGAAATAGAGCGAATGCTTGAGAATTTGAAAAAGTTATCATTTAGATGTGAAACAAATATTTAATGAAATGCTTCTGGCTTAACTAGAATAGCGAGAAGCTTGGTGCATGTAACCCCTACCCAGAAGCCAATCTTAATGCAAAAAAAAAGGAACACCTTTCTGATGTCTTCTGCACATATATAATATATAAAGAACATTATTGAAGCTTTAGAATATGCCATGACCAAGTTTACTTGTACAACCTTAATGTGGGCTCTTTAATGTATTGCACAATATTAAACAGGTTTTAATTATATGGTCATGTACTATTTTTTATACAGGAACCCTGCCTGATCCTGGACACAGAATTGAAGGAGTTCGCTTAATTGAACAGCTGCTCAGCATGTGGTCCCATGCTCCTGCTCAAAACCCATGAATAAAGCTTTATTAATTTATTTGTGTGAGGGTGATTATGTCTCACAATAAAATTTTTAATAGCTTTAGTGAATTTATGCCTTCACTAGTTTGAAGTGTGTTGTATTTTGAACCAGATCTTAGATGGAGTGAACTGAGTGTCCCGATCCGGTGTCGGGGGAGGTTTCGATATGATCCCAAGAGCGAGACTAAGACGGAAACGAGGTCAAACGCCATACAACCTTGTAAGCTTTATTCCCATAAGCACGATAGGACAGAGAGAAGAAGAAGGAAAAAGAAGGAAAAGCAAGCAATCAGGAGAGATGCAGCAAGATTATAGTTACCACCACCACCAGTGCAGTTAAGTGTTGTTGGCTCCGCTTCGGTGCAGGTACAGGTGTCTCGGTGCAGGTGATGTTCAGGGAAAGAAGCCGTGTGCCCCGGAAGAAGCTGCACACTCGTGGGGGAATACGCAATTCTTTTATGTCCCCATTCTTGAAGAGTCCGCCCACTTTCTGTGTGCTCTGATGCTCCCCTTCATCCAACTTGAGTGCAGGCGCCGCTCCATAGATACTGCTGACCATTGTTTGGGTCTCGCGCTGATTGAGATAAAACATCTGGAGCTGATACCACAGTCCTCCCAGAAGCAGGATGCCAAGGCCAAGAAGTGGTAAATTGTATGGAGATAAGATATCTCAGTCTTCCCGGAGACGGGATGTCCATGCCAAGAAGCGTAAATGGTAGGGCAACAATGTCGAGACGAACACAATCCACAACAGTCTCTTACACTGAGACACAAAGATACTAAAGGAAAACAGGTACAAATATTTTGTGTAACAAATTTTAGGTATTTCAGGATTCAAATATACATTAATTTTGAGTGATGACCTTGTCTGCATGGCTACTCTCCAGAGGATTTTTCCTGCAATTTCCATGGAGGCAACTCATTTCTTTCCTGGTGTTCTGGCCCAGTGCCACTGGCCAGCCTTCTTCAGTTTATACTGACAGATACTTTTTCAGCTTTGTCTGTTTCATCTGCACACCTCTGTTTGCCCTGCTGATTTCAAGATCGGATCTTTTTGTTCAGTCTTTTATTTTGCTACTACCTCCCAGTTTGACACATTTTCTTTTCTCAGCAAAAAAAAACGTCTCTTCTGCTCTCTTCCCATGTTTTAATTGCTGGCTTATATAAAACCTGTGATAACAGGCTTGCTCCCTCTGTGCCCACTTACAACAGGGCCCCATCCGTGAATGGTTTCTGTAAGGAAATTCTGCCTTCATTCCCATAATCCTGGATTGGAACACAGTTGTGGACTCAGGGATTATACAGCATGTGTGGTCTGGCTAGTTGGAAGACAGGAAAAGTTAAAGAGAAAATATTAGTGTAATTTCTTTTCCAAAATAAAAAATTCTCCTTCACTCTGTTGTACAAACTGAGAATTTTTGAGAGGTTTTGATTTCGCCAAATGTAGGCTTATGCTACCAATTTGACCAAAACATATCTCAAACACAGTTGCCTGTTTTTACTATGAGTGAAAGAGTTGCTTTTTCCTTAACTTTATTTTTGGAAGGATTTAGAGTAGGATGATTCTAGTCAGTAGGCCTTGGGATTATACATTGCTTAGAACCTGAAGGTAAATTCTTTTCAGAAAAAGATGCCTAGAGTTTTACTACCTGAAGTGACAAAAAAGGAATTACAGATTTTTTTTTCTAATTTATTTAGGCATTAATAGTATTCCTCTCTAAGCCAGCCATTTTAGGATCTTTGTTTTTTTTTATGTAGATTCAGAACAATTCAAGGAAATTAATTCTGAGGCAGACACCCAGCAAGAAACATTTAAGAGCAAGTAGTTAAAATTGGGCAATATTATGCAGCTGAAAACTGTGGAGATAACAGGAGGTTTGACTATTTTAATCATAGGTGATATAATGTTCCTGTAAATGAGAACTCCATTTCTTAAGAGGTTTTTTTATTTGCTTTTAGAAAAAAAAATAAACATCATGACCCCTGACTCAGTTAGTCTTTTTTTTTTTTTCCACAGTTTTACTGTTATTCTGTATGCAGTGCATCTTAGAGGAATATTACCAATTGCAAAATCTTAAAGAGATATTATTATGAGGGCCATTATGTAAATTAATCAAAATACTGTTAAAGGACTCCAACACACTAATAAGTAAATAACTTGAAAATTAACCAAGTCAATGATTTTATACATGTGAATAAATATTAAATGAATAATGCATAGAATATCAACTTGGAAAATCCAGTGAATGAGGATTTTAAAGACATTTTCTGTTAGGAGAAGGTGTAGAATTATCCAGTTGTTTCTTAGTAGGATGTGACATAATATTTTAGACATTTAGGTGAACTATTCCTAAGGATAGGTTAAAAGAAAAATGTCTTTCCCTTACATCATGGAAATGGTGGATCATTTGTACAATGATTTGGTAGAAAAGTAATGGAAACTAATGGAAATATTGTGAGGAATCTAGAGAGGAACTTTTTGCCTCATAAGTGATTTTCCGTAAGATTTCAACTTGTTAGATATCAAAGCCACTACATTCCTATTGTTTTCAGACAATGTAGAAACTAGCACTGAGATTCAGTTAACCTGATGTTAGGGATCCACAATGAAAGCATTTGAGTCCATTTTCTGAGATTCCTCTAATACCCAGTGGGAAGAGTTACCTGTATTTGAGGTGCAATGCCAATGCCCAATACTTGAGGGTGGAAAGGTACTCCAGAGGTCACTTCATTCAAACCCTTCCTTAGAGCAGGTCTGATTAAATCAGATTACTCAATCTGTGTCCAGCCAAGTTGTGAATACCTCCTAGAGCTCCAAAGTGCCTCTTTTTATGCTTCAGGTTACTTCTGGCAGCATCACTGGTGCCCACATGGAAAAACATCAAGAATCAATAGTCTAGAGAGTCAGATAAACCTTTGCAGTCCCTCTGCAAAATCCTAGAACTAGGCACTGGCAAGCAGCAAACCTCCTGAAATATTAGGCTGGTGCCTCTGTCCTCCATGGGAGGGGATTTCCCATAACTACATAACACCTTTTCCCTTTCCTGTAGACAAAAGGTTTGGGCTCTGCTGGCTTTGAGAGCCCTCCTATTTGTTCTCACCAGGACCCTATGCCTATCCTGAAGCTGCAGAGGAGCAGGTGTTCCTTTTCCTCTCGTGTTGCCAAAAGCATCTTGACACCCACCCTCCCTCTTCTCATTGTCCTCGGCCTCCTTCCTTGAACTGCCCTGCCAACGGCTGTGCCGCTGTTCTTGCCCCTCTTTCAGCACCAGCCCCATGGCCAGCAGCTGCAGCACTTGGAATGCTAGGATTGGACAAACCAATATGTCTTACATCTCTGTCTCTTCCTTATGTGAAATGTTCTTCTGGGGTTTGCAGTGTGTCTCAGGGCTGACATGAGGCATTTGCTTTCATGGAGTATAAGCTGGAGATTGTAGCATTTGGCTGGAGAGTATCTCCAAGGCACTGAAACTCCTTGGTTTCTGTATTCAGGTAGTTGGCTCAAGTCCTTGTTCTTTGAAAATTCATGTCTTAGTGTTCAGTGAAGTTCCCTCACATGTTTTAATTGCTCTTAATTCATTCCCTATAGAAGATGCCTTGGTCTTATTCTGAGGAGTGAAGTAAACCTTTGAGGTATATTTGCCCATTCAGTTGCTATTAGCTTGCCATTCTAAAGAGTAAAATCTTAAACTCACGTTTCATGTAATACATCACACATTATGTGCTGAGAGGTTGATTGGGATTTTCAAAGGAGATGGGAAGTATAAAATGTTCTAGTCCCACTGATGTTTAATGAGTGTTTAACATCTAAAAAATCTCTGCCTAAACAGCATTTAAATAGATTTCCTTGGATTTATCTCATGTTTTAAGTCAATGAGTTGTTATTAGCATTTCATCATAATAAATTAAAGTTTAAGATTAAAACTGATGAGTTGTCCTTTTCTTGTTAAGTAAATATTATCTTCAACTGTATTGAGATGTGGGTGGATATTGACATATTTTTACTTATATTTATGATTAGTTAAAAATGTGGATGGTATCAGCTACAGTTTTGTCCCTATTTCACTCATGGGTAGAGTTTTTTTAAACTCACCAGTTTACATAAGGACTTTGCATTAAATGTATTAAATGGAAGAATATTTTCTTGATATCCGTAATGTCAGTGGATGGTTAACAACAGTCTGTAGTTATGAAATTATGGATTTGAAGAGGAAATATGGTTTTTAGCCTTTCTTTACTAAGACACTGTGGAGTGTGGTTCAATTTAAAAGAAAAGTTTAGTTAAAAAAAAAAAAAAATCAGCCAATCGCAAAACTTGGATTTTTTCATTGGCTTTCAAAGGGAAAAGGAATAAAGTGATGGAAATTTAGCCATTTTCATAAGTGATTTCTAATGTGGTTGTATTATCTGTGCACCACCATACATTTGTTACCTACTGGCAAATTTTAACGGTAGAAAAAAAAAAAAATCCTAAAATAACCTGTTCCTACAAGCTTTACGAAAACTATTCTCTAATTCAGAGGAGAGGAGGAAAAAAAAAGAAGGCCATACTAATAGTTTCAGTAATCGATCGAAAGGCAGAAAAATAGACAAATGTCAGCTGTTACCTTTTCTGTTTGAGATAAAGCAGATGATTAACAATTTGGTGTATTGGAAGGCCAATCAGCTCTTGGTAATTTGGACCGAACTTGGGACATATGTGGCCGGTTATTGTTGATTTGCCTGTTAGACAGCTGAAGGCACATTTTACTTTATGCTTCCTTTGCTTCTCTGTGCAAAGCTTAGTGAGGGACAGCACTGATGTCAGTGGTGTCCTTACTGCCTTTCCTTGAGACACATGAAAGGAAAGCGTGTTAGCTCCTTGAGTGGTCCTCAGAGAGACCTATAGTGAAAAGATTTTTGTGAGTTTGGTTTCTTTTGGATGTTTTTTGAACTATGTGTGGTAGGGACATTTGATCAAGGAATCTTACTACATTTGCTGTGTTTTGTGGTTACAACTGGGGTTTGAAATAAATCCCGGACTGCGTGCAGAGTAAATGTAAGAAACCTCAGCAACATCTATTTTTTTTCCCTTGACTTCACTGATATGGAAATAGAGAAGAGTCAGAGGACGGAAGGAGTCCTACAGAAATATTGAGAAGAGTCAGGAAGTATAATTCTCAGTTTAAAATTTAATTAATTTTTATTCTAAATTCAGAAAGATTGTAACCTCTTTCCACCTGCCTTCAACTCTGAGAAGGAGGAGACAGAATCATAGCAGAGATTTAATTTGTAGATGAAATAAAATCCATAAATTTATAAAATGTTTTATTTATATATTTATTTATTTATTTATTTTTCCCTGGGGGGTAAGTTTAAAAAAAAATCTGATTAGTTAAGAAAGGAAATCTACCCTACAGCTGATATCATATTTATAATTGTACATACCTTTCAATGACATCTTGACAAATATTATTCTGTGGATTAGGGAGACCAATATCATACACCTTCCACTTCACCCTTCCCTCTTCTTGTCCCTTTCCAAGCACAAAAATGCTTGTTCTGATAAAAGCAGATAATCAGGAAAGAAAATATGATCATTTTGAAGTGCTGTCATGGTTCCAAGTATTGCATGTGAAGATAAGGACTTGAGCTGACTAAAATAACAATTAGTCTAGTAAATTGTAGGAGCAGCAACAGATATACATAGATCACAGATTAGAATATGTAATGGTTCCTGAAATTTCAAGAATAGCTAATGCCAGAAGCTATCAATAAGCAATACATGATTTAGATACCTTGAGATTATTTAATCAGGAAAGCAATGAGAAGATGCACTTTACAAAATTGGATGAAAAGTTATCCTATTATTTATCATAATCTCAATAGGTCAAAGTATTTAATAATTTATTACTGAAATATGTATATTAAACATTGAAAAGCAACATTAAAAAAAAAGACATATAGAGCTATTCTAATTAACATGTTAATATAGTACATTATAAAATGCTTTTAAGGAACCCATTAGCTACCACGTCTATGAAATTAGTCTATAGACTGTGAAAAATGTACTCCTACTATGATATCCACTGCATACTTCGAGGTGTAGTGAAGTATTTCATGTCAAAAGCTACTTTTGAATGTTTCCCTATGCTGCAGTAATTCCAAAGGGTCAAGTAAAAATCACATCAAAGAATCATTTGAGAACACTTCTGTAAGCTGTTCTGACCTTTTGGGTCATCATACTATAGCTGAAGTTTTGAGAATTTGAACTCTTATCACAATTCATGACTTCACAAAGCATCATGACAATCTAGAAGAATTTATCCTTTCTCATGCTACTTTATTTAAAACTAACTACTCTGATTTCTTATCTAGCATTGAAAATACAAAAGAAACTAACTCACACGAGTATGTATGTGAAGGGCAGAAGAAAAGAAACATATATAAATATATTAAAATTAAGATGTGTCTACAGAATAAAAAATCAACTTTCATTTCATATAAATTGAAGATATAATACTTCCCAGACTGAATATTAATTCTGAATATTTTTGGGTACAGGATCAAAAATTTTATTTCCTTTAGTGCTGTCACAACACAAAGGCTATTTCAGGTTCATCCAGAAAAACAGATGTCCCCACAGTAAGAAGATTGTGGTAAAGCCTTCTGGAAGTTGGTCTGTGTTATTTACTACTACTTTGCAAATTTACTCATAAAAATGTCTGTAGTATCCTGCTATTGCATTATGAAAAAAATGAAATGGTTTATAAAGGTAGTGTTATTTGTCTTGAATGCATTAAACAATTTAAGTAAAAAAAATACTAACTGAACTACATTCAGTTTGTATGTAGTTTTCTAAGCAAATCTAGATGTGATGAATAGGTTATAAGTATATCATAGGGTGAGAGTCAGAATAGAGAGAGGCCAACATTTTATTTGAATTCTGTGCCAGAAGGGTCACAGAAGCAAAAATCCTGAGAAGCAGAGGAGAGAACAGTTGATGCTGCAAGCAGATGTTGAAAATGATTGTAAAACTTACAAATGTTCACTTACTATACAGCTGACTATAGGAATTCAGAAAATCTTATATTGTGGATAGAAGCTCTAATATCAGGGAGAAAAAAAACAACTGCAAGGACAGAGCTTGACATGCACAATTTGTGAGTCTCCAGTGTGTACCCCTAGTTAACTGTGAGCTTTTTAAACTGTGCCTCCTTTGAACTGGAGAGAGTCAAGTGAAGAAAATGATAAAAATAGTTGCCCAAATCATCTGTTTTGGCAAATCAGCAAATCAGATTACTCAAAAGCTTTGTCAGTGTCTTCAAGGTGAAAACTTGGTATGGATGGTCTCGCATATACCACGCTCTCAGTCTTTCAAATTTCTAAGGCTCAACAAACCCCAAGATCTCCTGTTATTTTATGGAAATAGAAGATGCACAGAAAATGTGGAATAGATAGATTCACCGGCCTTCATATTCAAAAGAAGCCTGTTACAATTTATTCATAAACTCCAAACATAAGTTTGAGTGGCAGATAAAATGATGTATATGGGGAAACCCACTGAATGCTGATATGGAAATTTTCATATTTCTATATTTATGGAAAGCAAAAAAAATAGGAATTTCAGCTGGAAACATGGGTCATACTAGATTAAAATCTGACTCTTCGGTTCTTCTGAGATATGATAATATTTAAAGGAGAGATAGGAAGTGATTTTAAAGGGAAAATGAAGGGAAACGAAGTGATTTTAAAGGGAAATTGAATCTCTGAATATTGTATGTAATAAACATTCCATATATGGGAAATTCTCTGAACAGATTTCCTAACAGAGATTTTATATTTTTAAAGTGTCTATTAAAATATTCCAAAAAAATGTTAGGAGGACATGTATGTACGTTTTGAGCTAACTAGAATATGAGCGCTTAACAAAGTTTAACTTTTTGATAACTACTTTTAATCATGATGATAAATTCTGCCGACTTAGCTAATTTTTTTCTCATTTCTGCTCATTGTCACTGCCATGTCCACTGTGAAATCTCTCATCACTCCATCTCCTGCACAACTACAAGGTAAATCGTCCTTTTCAGAAAGTGGAAATTTCCCCAGAATTTTCCCTCAGAGAAGAAAATAAAGGTTTTGCAGCTATTCCCTGTTCTTTGTTATCTATTGTGAGGACATTAAGGCTGTCATGTATGTGGTGTAATCTTTATGATAAATCAGGGACATAATAATATTGCATCTAGCATGCATCTTGAAATTTCCTCATGTGGCTTCCTCAGAGTTGCATTCAATAAATTTTTGTTAATAAGTCTCCTTAGTAGCTCCAGACATAGGCACATTTCCTTTGGAAGGAAATTAGTCTGCCTCTGAAGGGTTTGCTTTTATTATTTTTTCTTCCTTCTAAATAAGATTGTCACACTGACCTCTATATGTTTTTTTATACGATCATTTCATAATATAAAGAAGGAGCCTGGGGATGCATGGATTCAATTAACTTCTTATTTGGCTATAGGTTGTTGCAAGTCATGATTAACATACCTAAGCCTTGTGTTGGTATTTCGTTACTGCATCATGAAAAAATGTCACTGCTGATAATATAGGCCAACTGCACAGTGTTTACTTTTCACTAGCTATTGTAATAATTAGTGCTGTTCAGCTGAGTACCTGGTCTATTAACTCTCTGAAATATTATTCACTTCTTAAGGCCTAAGATTAAAATATTTTGATTTTTCATAAGCAATTAGTCAAATGTAGAGTACACTGCCTCATGACAGCAACTTACAGGTCTATGTAGGATTATGAAGAACAGTCAGTTTTGCAAAACCAAAATCACAGAATTTTCCAGCCCTATTAATGATTACTGCTCTTCTGCATCACAATATCTCAAGGTGATTAACAAGAACATTTGAATTGAACATTAATCTTGTTTGTAGAATCGATTATTAGTCTCATCCAGTGAACTGAGGGAAAACTAAATTCTGAATTTGTGTGGAAAATCAAGGGCCTTTATTAACTGAAGAAATTAATAGCAAAAGATACGAATGCTAAAATAATTAGTAATATTCATTTCTCAAGGTGGTATGTTGAAAGTAGAAGGCATTGATGTTAACTTGAGTAGCATAAAATAGCTGATGTGAAACTAGCTTGACCTTATTTATCTGTCAGTGTAGCTGACAGTTGCCTATCCAGCTGGTGTTGCCTATCCTGTCTAACCTAATTAATACTGAAGAACATAATTGTTATTATCACCGTGTTCTTCTCCAAGGTCTTCTGCACCCAAAATAGTAGATCTCAAAAGAAAAATCTTTCTTAGGTTTTGCAAAGATAGGTCTTTCAGAGTGTACTTGCCCCAAAAATCAGAGGCACAACTATCTTCTTGAGGCACAAGAAGGGAAAGAATGCTGGCCTGGAAATGGACAATGCAAGAAAATTTACCTCCCCTTTTCATATGTTTGGAAAGGGGAAAAATCCAAAGGTAAGCAGAACACATGGTTAGTGTGAAAAGTTTGTGGACTTTAACTAGGAGATCTTTCACAAAACCTCTGTTCCTGTATCTGGAAATGATATCAAATGTCCACTAATAAATGACAAATGCTCCCAGACAAATCTTTATCATGTTGATTGTTTTCTTACCTGGCTTTATGCTCATGAGTAGGCTTAGCAGGCAGGAAAAGCAAGTATTTTGTTTCTTTCATATTAGAGACTATATTTTAATTTATTACTAGCTTATAGAAGTTTATTTTCCTGCTTGGTCGTGTGAATTACAAATCTTGTGAACAAAATTTTATTTGACGGTTCCCTCTTACCATCTTTCTTTTGTTTAAGCACAAACTGTACTGGCCATTTGAACTGTTGGTTGATAGTGTCTACCAGAAATTGTAATCTTGGGTAGAGAACTCTTTGTTGCCAGTCACCTGAATATCACCTGAATACTGTCTCTCCTGACATAGGGTTACCTGGTAATTTATGAGAGCTAAGACAGGAAGAGACAGAATTGAATGATTTGAAAAATATTAGATGTAATAAAAATCTATGTAAGCTTCTTGTAATTACTGGAGTATGAAAGAGCTTTAAGATTTGTACCATGTGATAGCTTTCTAATATTAGGCACATCTGACACTCATTTGCATTTAGAGGTGGTTAAAAATCTTCCGTTTTGTTAAACAGAAAATTGTTTTTTGCATCAGATAAGGAGCCATAAAGTCCACTTGTAGATGTTTCCCAATTTTAGTGGGGCGTCTGAGCTCAAGACATCTAGTTTTGAAGTGTATTGCATCATTTTAGCCTTCATCACAAGAGTACTAGTACTATTTTTTTGGTGCTGTACTTTGTGATGATGTTTGGCATTCAGAAATGAATCCTTACTTGCTGTTTTTTTTTTTTTTTTCCCTACATCTGTACTGGTTCTCTAAGATTTTAGACAGAGCATTCCAAGAAGCTTTGTGGTATTTTTTGCTTCATATCTGCCGCAAACACCTAAGCAACCACTTACATTCTCAGGCAATGTATCCTTAATGTATTTTAGAGGGCAATGAATAACACCTGGAAATCTAAGGTCTGTATTGTTCACAGAGACATTGCACAATCTAATGAAAGGATTGATTAATACAGAAGAAAGTGATGAAGTTGTTAAATGATGATCTTTGTTTTAGAAGCAGATTAGAGTCTTGATCTTTCTCCAGATACTGAAAATTTCAAGTAGATTATGGCAAAGGAAAAAAACAATAGTCTTTGCAAACCAGCCAGTGCTTTCCCAAAGCAATATGGCACAAAATCCTTTTTCAGAAGTGCTGAATTTTAACCTTCTATCTTATATAGCAGGCCTTTAATTTCTAGTACTTTGTCTGTTTCTTTTTCTCAGAATAGCAAGGCCACTGAGCCAGAGGGGACTATCTTGAAAAACAAAATGTGAATATTTTTGGGTAAGACATCTTAGTTCATAAAGTAACTTTCAGTTTTTAAGCAATTAATACCCATACTGTCCTGAATATTAAAGACAAAAACATTGCTCTCTTCCTTTTGATTTTTATGATTCAGAGAACAACTTGTTCACCAATATTTACATTAGAATAACATTGATAAGGTTCTGGAAAAGAGAACCTAATTTGACTGGTGAAGCACAATTTATAATTTGCATGTCTTAAATTCTGTCTTAAATTCTTTTTCTGTATAACTGATATACTTCAGCATACGGATTTAGCATATAGATACTGGAAAACATATAGCATACTGTATGCTGAATCTGTACTCTATATTTAATTAGATTTCTACTCTGCACTTCTATAGCTACTTAATTCAAATCAGATATATTGATATCTCTTAAAAATATATTCCTATTGATTTGACAAGTTCCTTGCTGCAGTAAGTAAGGTTTTTATTAACACATTTTTATGCCTTGTGATTAATGTTTTAGCCTTTGATTAGTATATGGAACCTGTTCTCTTATTGCTCATTTCTGTGTTGTGAGCTAGTATAATGGAGTAGTATCATAAATAACCATACCATCTTGTCAAATACAAAGAACAATATCTGTTAAAACTTGCCTTGTCAAGTGGAGATGTGTCATCAAAAGTCTTTCTTTTAAGATAGAAGGTCTCTCGAGTAATGAATATTAAGAAATGCAACTCAAACTCAGTTAGATTATAACTTAAGTCATAAGCTCATCATTTCTAGATACATTGAACTGTGTGAGAGTCTTAAAAATGGTAGACCCTCAGTTCTGTGTCTATTTAGTGTATTCCTTTGGCTTTAAAACTGGCTATTGCAATGCAGCATGCTCCTGATTGAGGTTACATCTACGAAGCAGCAGACCTTTAATAGCATTATAATATAATAATATAATTATAATTATTATAATAATAGCATTATAATAATAGCATTGGTGCTATTATTTCTGAAGTTTTATGTTCCAGAAAATGGAAACCTGGGGCAGGGATGGGGGGGGAGGGAGGGGGAAGAGAGAGAAAGAGGGGGGAGCTACTTCCATTCTTTTCTACAAGAATATAGCTGATGTGCTTTCTGAAAAGAGGCCAGTCATGTTTGCCTTAAAAGTGACAATGTGGGATAGTGAAGAGAAAGTTAAAGTTGGTGATACAATGTAGGAAGCAGGAAGCTGTTAGTGCAGTTAGCCGAATTAGCTACATAATATATTTGTTGTTTATGCTGTTTAAATTCTATTATCCTTAGTCCATATTTCAGAAAGTAACTGCACATGTGCATAAATCAGTCTTTTTTTTCTTTCTTTCTTTCTGAATGAAATAGAAGCATATCTTGAATACTGACTAGATTCATAGTTACATGTAAAAACAGTAGAAACTAAAGTTTGTGTGACAATTCATTTGAATGACATATTTGTGTTGGTAAGTGAACGAGAAGATTGCAGTTTTTCAACATACTGTTTATGACTTTATGTGCCACTATTTATATGAATATATTGGCTGTATGAATAACTCTGTATGTATTATTTCAGAACTTGTGACAATATTTCTCTGATGAAGAGAAGAGGAAGATCTTCTCTAATGATGTGATGAAGAGACAAAGTGCATGAAGGGCTTATGCAGGAGTTCATTTTCTTTACATGAATATTAATGGGCAATGTAAGACCATGTTATGCTGCCTAAAGCAGTTGGAGAATGTTTGAAGAACAGCATTCATATCTAGCAGCAACCACTGAACCAGGGGTATATGTACTCAACAAATATGATCTCTAGCTGAAATGTGTCTCTCTCAACTTTGAACTTCTCTTTTCATGCTTTTGTCTTAAGCATGTGGGTCATCTTCCACTGTTCTTTCTGCTTCATGGGATGTAGTTGTAGGTCTTACTGAACATATAGTTATGCATGGTAAGAAAGAAGTTGTTATGTGCTGGCTGTTTGCAATTATTCTTAAGTTTGTTTTTCTTCAAACATTCAAGAAGCTAAAAGTCACCTCACTCTGAGTTGTATTTCCATTAGTCTAACATATCTCTCTCTGGNAAAGCATCTCTGTGGTCATGACGCTTACATATGTCTGTTCACTTCATGTCAGCTCTTGCTCTGATTTTGTCCATTTAGCAATGTTTAACTTAAGTCTCATTACATAAAATGAATGACAATATCTACCTCTTGAAAACAATGAATATTTTACAGCATTTTGCTACCTGTTGCCTTGCTTAGGCTAATATATTGCATTCAGTGTCCTTTGGACTGTGCTCTAAGTGCTACCTAAGCTATAACAAAATCCTTCATTTCCTGCTTTTAGCATGGTTGACTAGGCTGTTCTTCCTTTAAAATGAAACCTCCCTTCCTGTAACTGACCCAGAACAACATAATATTAGCAAGTGACTATTTAAGTGTGTATCAGAGGTTGAACTGCAACTTGTATTCTTCATACAATATCAGTCTATATTTTCTGTGGTTTATCTCCACACTGAAATGCAGGTGATTATCTGGCCAGATCTAAGTGATAAAGACCAGTAGGAACAAAGAACAAAACACAAACAAACAAAGCAAGTTTTTTTTTTTTTTTTTTTTAAAAAAAAAGACTCCTCAAAAGCAGCAAACCTTAACCTATAAGTACTTCTCTGTTATATCTTACAGAGGTGCCCTTCAGGAGCTTCTGATGGGGTAACACCATTAGAGAGGACCTTGGCTGAGCCTCATGTGTGTGTGGTGGGGTGTGATTGCTTGCATTGAAAAGAGCTCAGCTCTCAGCTATCCTGCTGCTCTTTTGGCAAGGGTCCTCGGTAGTTAAGAAATCTCTGCAGCTGCTACCATGAGGGCAGATGTATTTTGTAGACAACCTGACATCAGCCTGAATTCAAATGGCCTATGAATTTCAATACATACCCCAAATATTGGGGATAGTCAAACATCTAAACAACAGACCATTCTTAGTGTTGTTCTACCAAGTGTAATCTACAGGCTGCCTTTCTGGCAGAGTCCTTGATCATCTAGTAAGTGTTAAAACTCTACCTGTGTTCTAATTCATAGGTGTAATGCAATGTGCATACACATTACACAGGTATAAGGCAATGCGGATACACAACCTATCTTCTATCAGTTAGGACCTGTATCAATAACAGTGAAACTACAGCCCCAGAGTTTTGCCTGAAGTGCTGGTACACTGTGTGCTCTCCCTTCATTGAACCCTGCCACATCTTCTGTTCTGTCAGCACCTGAGAAAGAAAGACTGATGACAACTTGAGTGTCTCTCTGCATGCTGAAATTATTCTTGTTCTGTCTGGAGTTATTCTGGAGAAGAGATCAACTCCCACCTCACTACTCCTTTCAGGTACCTGTAGAGAGCAATAAGGTATCCCCTGAGGCTCCTCTTTTCCAGAATAAATAGCCCCAGCTTCCTCAACTGCTCTTCATAAGGTCTGTGCTCCAACCCTTCACCAGCTTTGTTGCCCTTCTTGGGACATGCTCCAGCACCTCAATGTCTTTCTTGTAGTGAGGGGCCCAAAACTGAACGCAGTATTTGGGGTGCAGCCTCACCAGCGTCAAGTACGGTGGAATGATTGCTTCCTTGGTCCTGTTGACTACACTATTCCTGATACAAGCCAGGAGGTCCTTGTCCTTCTTGGCCACCTGGACACACTGCTGACTCATGTTCAGCTGGCTGTCAGCCAGCATCCCCAGGTCCTTTTCTGCCACGCAGCTCTTCAGCCACACTGCCCCAAGCCTGTAGAGCCTACAAGCAAATACTTATTCATTTTTCCATTAATGTCTTTCTTACTTGGTCTTTACTTGCTAAGAAGCTACCTAGCCAATCTCAGACCAGCTGAAAAAAATGAAGGCAAAAAAAGAGACATCAATATTAACTAGTTATTTTGTTTTTTTGTTATTGTACTTTTTATTGAAAGGTAATGTATATGTACTCATATATTTGTTCTGTGTGGAGCCTTCTGCTTTCTGCAGAGGATACTATAAACGCTAAGTCCTTCTTAGGAAGGATGTCCTGGAAAACAGACAATCAAGCATCACCTTTAAATCTGTGGGCTAATTGTAACTCCCATAATAAATTTTAAGCAGTAACCAAAAAAAACTGACCCAAAAAATCTGTTCTCATATTTTTTTTAAAAAAAAAAAAAAAAAAGAATGATTTAAACAATACACCATTAATAGCAGAATAAGAGAAACAGATGCATATTCTGGGGGGCAATGTCTAGGCTAAGATTAAAATGAATAGAATAAGAACCAAATTGTTTTCATTACATTTAATTTAACCTTCCCGGTGTCAACCTTGAAAAGAACTTCAAATATTCTTCACCTTCCAATTAAATACATTAAATACTAGCTATTAAATTATATTAAATTGGAAAATGTGGTTGTGTTTCCTGCTTTGATTAAACTAAGTGCTGTTGTTACATGCTTTCTTGCTCTAGCATGTATTTCATGTGCTGTGCAACCTAAGGCTGGGTTTCTATGACCCTTCTGGCTATAAGTAAGGCTGCCTGAAAAGCTTATCTCTGTGCCCTCCAGTTTGCCAACTGAACAGCTTATATGAGCCCTCCCTACTTAGCAGGGGACAAAATGAACCCTTTCAACTAGTTTAGATGGTATGTAACAACTAGCACACTAATTTTTCTCTCTTTGACTGACTGAAATAAATTTACTGAGCAAGAGGTAATAGAGGTAGTACTGATGGAATGGAACCGGGTGCAAGAACCATGCATATTCCTGAACTGAAAGAGTTGCAGTTGAAAAAAGCACATTTATGCAGAACTAATTTAAATCTATTTTGTTAGATGAAAAGCCCCTTTTTCACTCTTTTTGTTCCTAAGCTGTTTGCTATAAATGTTCCAATCTTAGCTATCAGTCTTCTATATTTGACATAGTTGATTTTTTGTTGTTTTGTTTTCAATTAAAAATGAAAAAGTAACATTTGTTGAAAAAGAGCAACATAATCAAATGTGAAAAAAAAAAAAAAAAAAAAAAAAAAAAAAAAAAAAAGACCAGTTTTTCTGAGGGATACCAATGTCCAGGATAACTTCTACGGGAGTCAGAGTGCTAAGCCAGAAATCTTGTGTTAGCATCATATGCTGATGCTATGGTTGAAGAAGGATTTTGTAGTCAAATATCCACTCCGTAACTGTGCTGTAGAGGATTTTTTCATCTTACACTGCTTTTGACCACCCTAAACTTGGCTGCAGTCTGTATAGCTATACTGTGCTGGCCCTGATCTTCCACACTACTCTGCCAGTGAACCTATGCTGCATTGCTAGAAGGAAACCTCCACCAGCATACAGTAGCTTAAGAATAAGTAGCCTATAGAAGCTTTGCTGAGCCTTCTTAAGTTTTTCCTATCATAAGTTAACAGAAGTGACAGTGGTGCACCTCAGAAATACCCAAGTCATTTTTACAGCTTGCAAATAAGGCAAGCTGCACACTGCACAGTTAGGAGTAGCCTGCTGATCTACGGTACTTATTTTTCTCCTTTGGTACTGGTGAGGCTGCATCTGGGAAATGGGGTCCAGTTTGGGGCCTGCTAGTTTGAGAAGAAAATCCTTAAACAGCCCTGACTCTCTCTCTCTCTCTCTCTCTCTCTCTCCCCCTCTCCTCCTCTCCTACCCTTTTCTCTGTATAAATAATGCTACCCTTCAACAAGGGTAGGATGTGCAACTTTACAGATTTATGTTCACATAGCTATACCCACTCATTTTAATGGATCTGTACATATTCATCTCGTTTACTTAGGCAGAGAAAGCTACTGATCTGCTTTCGTTAGTGGGCTACTTGGGATTTTAATATTGCATAAGGAAACAAGAGGTTTGTAAAATGCACCTCAAAAAATGCTGTTTTGGAAAATCATCCATTATGATTGTTCAAGCAATGCTACGTTTAAAACATGGGTTAGCCTGTATTTATGGGTTTATTGCCTACAGATATTTTGCTAATGACAGTATTGCATAACCAATGAACAGAATACACCAGAGGAAGAGCTTGCATTATACAAGTAATTCCTGACTGTCTGCCTGTTTGTTGTAGATATGGACATACTCCTTTTTCAGTGTTTGAACTGCTTAATGAGCAAGCGTAGTACATGCACACTACTTGCATTAAGCTAAAGTTACATTGAAGTAATGGTCAAAGAAGAATTCATTGCAGCTTGACAGTTACGAAGATTATGTGTAACTGTCAAATATGCAGATTAAAAATGCCTTACAACTTTATTTTGCAAATCTGATAAGGAGATATAGTCTGTGTTATTTGAAGATGGCAACAGAAATAGAATAGTATAATTACAAATTTGGTTCTATTTTTATATTGCTAGGAAAAGTGGTTATAGGAGGCTAATCAATCCAGAAAAATATATCTCAGCTTAAAATCTTCTTTGGAAGTCAGATTTATCTTAATATATGTGTATTGTGGTTTTTAAGTCCTGATAAATCATTTTGTTTCTACAGTGCTTCCTGACATTAGCTTTCCTTATAGGAGGTACAATGTTATATCATTAAAACATCAGCTCCTGCTGATAGATTAATTTATTGCCTTGGAATGTTGTAAGTAAAAGATGTTTCTAAAAGATTTTCAGTCAGTTGTTTACTAAGTAAGAATATATTTAGGTATCAGTGGCAATTAATCATTGAAGGATTTTTTTTTTTTTTAATTAAAGCCAAGACTTCAAAACACTAAATCAAGACAAGTTTTTCAAAGAGGAACAGTTTGGCCATCACATTTCCTAGCAGGCAGATATTTTCAAGAGTCTCTGAATATCAAGATGTCTTTCTTTTAACTCTATGCACTGCAATATCGAAGGACAACATGAGGGCTGTGGACAAAACTGCTAGTGTCAGTGACATGACACTGTAGTTTCAGGGCTTTTATTAATTTTAAGTCAGACTTGATGTGTGGTGTTTTTAAGAGATTCATTTTCTCTTCTGAGGTATTATTAAAAAGCAGTCTGTTCAGGAATTGTTTGAGTATGACAAAGTAAACCAGGAAAACTCATTTTAAGACTTTATTATCTATAGTTTAAGTACACATCAGGACAGTCATGAAACTTTTACTGTTTTCCCAGTAGACCATAATGGATTAAAAGAACCTTTATCACCTAAGTATTAGCTTAAAGACCATCATATATATTTGTTTTTGAAATAACTGACAGCTGTGTCAATTCATATTTAGTCTTCAGAGGGTTTTTGCTTCTCAGTGTGTCCTATCACACATAAAAATCCTTTCTTAGTAAAGCTATATGAACATAATTTAGATGCAAGGTATGTTTCTCCTTTGTTCCTCATAGCAGAGCGTGCAGTTCCCTGATTCATGACTGCTCAGGTAGCTAATATTCCTGTAAGAGTTTGGAGCATGACAGTGTTGCAGTATGGATAACAAATATATATATATATATATATTTGCTTTTGATGCATTTTGTATTAGAAGCTGGACAAAGTAATTGAACTGTGGCTTCAGTTTCCTGAGAAAGAGAGGCATATCTAACAAGTACACCTATGATAGAGGCAGAAGAAGGCCAGAAAGGCATATTGTATTCTTTTCTTTTCTTCATTAACCAGGCCAAGTGATTTTTCAATTGTTTGTCTTCAAGTGATACATCTTGAACTCTGATTGATAGAGTATCTTTGGAAATGAAAGAGTATTTGTAGGAAAATGTGTATGACTAAAAGATTTCAAACCATACTCAGATTTCAATTAATATTTTAAGCTATTTGATATGAAAGATTCTTATTGTGTAGACTACATCATCTTAACCAATATTTAAAGAAACCATTGTAGTGATGTTGGCTGTTTTTATTTTCCTCTAATTAAATTTGGACTGTTTTCCATACTTTGCTATGAGTGGAGAAAAAGCATTTTTCAGGGACTGCACTGAAAAACAGAAAAGGTCTGAGCTACTTTTCTCTAGGTTATAGGCAGTCATTTTCCTATTTTTTTGTAGTTGGTGGAAGATCATCTTCATTCCTGTGTAGTTCCCAAATACACTCCAAAAATTTTAGCACTTACATTCCTATTCAGTTAACATTTAGTGATTTTTTATTGAGCTATTGGAAGCTGCAGAGTTGTGTGTCCTTTTCTACATCTAAACAATTCAAAGCACACTTGGGGATAACTGTAGTGTATTTTCAATAGTATATTGACATGTTTGAACCATACAGTACTTGTTTCTCCTAGGAACAGTGCTCCAGAATGCAGTAGTTTGTCTTACTCTCCGCAGCAGTCTGGTATATGTTTGTTACCAGAATGCTATGACAGCTGCATAACACCATAGTCACCACAAATAAAAATATTATTTAAGAGTCTCCTACTGGTTTTATATGGCCATAAATAATATAGTCATTCACCACATAGGTTGTAACGCACCTGGTAGTAACAGATTAGTCTACTTCCTCAGACACCAGTACTCAAAAGAACTCTAGCATCTGAGATGAGGAAAAAAAAAAAAATCCAAAACAAAACAGAACAACCCTCCAAAAACACAATTCCAAAAGAGGAGAAAATTTCAGTATTTTTAAGACATAGATCATAAAGTACCTAAGAGTGCAGTCAAGAAAAAGTTAAGGTCTCAAAAGAAAATATTTTTTCCCAAAATATTTCCACGAGTCAGCAATATTTTAGGATGAAAGATACTGGTTGTCTTCAGTTGATCATCCATTAGCAAAGGCTGCTGCACTGTTATTTTGAATCTGAAGTCTGTCTGTCAAAACACAAGATAAATATGATCACATTCCTATCTCATCCATTTGACTCAGGATGGAAAATCAGAAATTGAGAGATAATTTGGAAAGAAAGCTAATGTTGAGAGCTGCTTTCTTGGCAGATTATTGCATGGCAGTAAGATGCCAAACACTAGTCAGTAGTAAAGGACTTGATGCTTATTCAGTGACTTCTACCATTTCACAGGAAGTTTAAATGATTTTACTCAGAACAGAAAAATGCGACAAAAGGTCTCAGATCATTCAATTAATATCAGATATCATAAATCACTGTATTGAGACTAACCAGTCATACCAGTGAGAAAGGTTGAGGGAAAACGTCTTTGAAGCAAAAGACAGTGGAAAACTGCTGTATATTTTGGGCAAATGAGATTTTTGATTCAGTAATAAAAATAATGATTTTGTATATTTTTTGTATTATGTTCTAAGTAGACTAATATAACAAAGTATTTTTAAACCTTTTGCACTTTGTCAGTCTGCTTGAGAAAAAAAAATCTGAAATTTCACTCGTAGAAACTAGAAATGCTTATTCCTTCATTCTTCTACTTATATGGAAAGGCAAAGACAATCCCTCCCCCCCCCAAAAAAAAAAAAAACCAACAAATAAGTAAAACAAAACAAGAGGAATAGAAAGTAAACTCAAAAATTCTTGAAGGAAAATACACACAACATTGAATTAACTTTCTTCAGCTTTTCAAGAAGATCTAATTTACAAGAATAGGGAAAGTATACAATAATTAAAAACACTGAAAATAATTTTCCTTTAGTGGACACAGACCCATACCACCACTTAAGCGACCAGCTTGGCTTAAGTGTACTTCTACTGTGTAACTAGTTTTTGTTTGGTGAATGTTTTCTGAATATAAGAAATGTATAAAAAAAAAGTCTAATAGGAGGAGGGATAAAGGAGAAAGTGAGATTTACTGTATTTTTTTTTTTTTTTCCACAGAGCACTGGGGCATTGAAATTGTCCTTGTTTTGGGAACATATGCAATATCAAGACCAAAGGATGGCTGAGGAATGAAAAACCACTGAAGGTACAGTAGCCTGAAGAAAAAGAAGAGTGTTAGATAAGTAGATAACTAATGGACAGTTCAAAGATGGAGCTAGGTAACTATAAATAAATCATGAGAGTATAATGTACTTTTAAGCTATAGAGCTACCTCAACAATTAATTTTTATTTTAGAGAGTAAACAAAGATTCCACTTCATTCTTAAGAAGTATGGGCTTGTAATTTTTGGAGAGTATTTAAGGTCAGTAAATATTGTTTCTCCAGAAACCATTAGCTGCATAACACCCCTCAATCACATCCTGACAAATATATCATGAGTAAAACTGTCAAAGACTTGCAAAGGAATAGCAACACATTTTCTAATATCCCTCATTTTCTAAACCATGCCTGTATTTATGACAGTAGATGCATGCATTTATCAAATTGGCAGACACTGAAAGTACTTAGAAAGAAAGCTCTCTCTCATACTTTATGAAAGCTTCAAAGTGATCTGTAATAGCTGGATGTGCTGTTAGTCAAATGAACAATAATAGACTCATTGCTGCAGCGCATCTGCAAAGAAGCAGCAAATCAGTATGAGTATGTTAATCACAACTTCACAAGGAACTGGAACATCAAATTTTATATTTTGAAAAGTAATTATAAAAAAATTGACAGAGAAAAGATGCCACTAAGTCATGTGTGTATATTATTTTTCTTCTGAGACCATAAGAATTGTGATCTGCTTAGTCTACTTATTAATGGCAGTATTGAGCATATAAATTTCTGATCTTAACTGAGTTTTATTTTGCTGGCACACTATTTGGAGAGTCAGATGAGTAGAAATTGATTTTTCTATTTTTTTTTTCTTCATACTGGATAAGGTTTCTGTAATTTTTAATTATTATATGATTGAGATTTAGAGAGGAAAAAAAAAAAAAAACACATACACTTCTCCCCTGTAATGAATTTCTTTTTTTCTGCTGTTATTTCTCTTCACCAAATAAAACAGATGGGTGAGCAAGTAGATGAGCAGGCTCTTAGGTGGCTGTTGGCTCTCCAAACCTTTGCTTTCACTGAGTTTTTTCTTTTTCTTTTTCTTTTTTTTTTTTTTAATACCCAGTTAAATAGTGGCTGTATTTTGCCAATTGTGTTTATTATAAGTGTTTAAAAACAATACTGTTTGGGGAGCACTGGAAATACTGGAAGGGAAATTGCAAAAGAAAAAGGCAGAGGAAAAGAAATGAGAAAACACAGACAGCTGAATAAAAATGAGGAATAAGAACACAGAACAGGCATAGACTAGACTTTAAATCATTAAACACTAAAAATCATTACAAATGTTGATGTTATAAGTCAGTGGACTTTAAAATAGAAAGATCACTGAAAAGTAAAAGCAGCAGATATTTTGGTAGATGCTTTGGACTCTTGACAGTTGTATTAAAGATATAGCTGCTCTAAAGTAGACCTGATTTAGGGGAATGTGGATTTAAGTCTAGAAACAAATTTGGTATATATGTGTACTTGACAATGGAACATATTGCAAAGATATTTATGCTGTTGCTGGCCCAGGTTGATATTTCTACATGGCTTAGAGAGCATGTTGCAGTGATACTAGTTTTGTCTGAAAATTGACTTATACTGAGCAGTTAAACAGAGTAACATCTAAGGTAGTAAACCTCTTGCACAATCAAAACAAATAAAACAAAAACAGAAAAAAACAAAACCGTAATGATTCTAGAATGCCCTAGGCAAAGTATTTTTTGTACCTAGAAGGTACTATTATCATTCTGGTTAAATTAGGAAAAGAGATTGAAAAAGTCTGGATTGCCTAGATATGAGATAGACGTTTGACACTATTTTATAATTATATTCACAGATATACGTGGGGGAGAAGGACTATTTAAAACAAAGGATATGTTTGTACAGGATCACATTGTTAAGAGTTAAAGTATCCTGAAGTGAAAATTAGAAAAAGAACTAAAATCATGCAAAGAATGAAGATCTAGAGTATCTGTCAATTAGAATAATTGGATCAGTAACATGAATAGCTTTAGGAAATACTTCGATGTGTTTATGGATAGAGCTGTAGAAATAAAAAAATAATGCTTGTGGTATGAATCCTTGGATATTTTATGATTTGGTATCTCCATGGGAGATCAGAAAGAGAATAAAGAGATATATATTTTGTTTCCATCAGTTTTATCTTAACCCTATGCTCCAGGGCTTTCATTACTCACCAGCTAGAGCTAGGGAGCATATTTTTCTCCCTTCATGCACAATTTGTTTTAAAAATGCAGGGAGGTTATATGCTGAAACACTGGAGGCTGCCTAGGCTAAAAACGAGATAGGAGACAAAGATCTGTGTATGTTCAGAGAACTGTGTATGCTCTCTTGGGCAACTGGTATATTCTAGGTAATATGCAGTGATGAAAACAAGAGAGTAAGATGTTTATTGTTGTGGTGTCTGATTGTGAACATGGTTCAATAATCCTAGTGAGACCATCTAGTTTTTTATTACCAAACCAGATTCAATACTGAATAGTTATGCTGCCTTTGGGTCTGGAGCTAGCACTGATATTGTAAAGTTGAACATCTTTATGGTGCTTTCTCCGGCTCAGTATGGATATGTCCTTTGATTATTTCAACAACAATTGTTGAAATACTGAAGGATGGATAAACAGTCCTACTGCAAACAAACAGTTGTAAATAGAAAGAGAATTGCTGTAGGGATGGCTGTAGGAATGACTGTGAGATACCAGTGTGAAAGAGCTGAGAGATACCTCAGCCATCCCTCATCCCTCATCAGCTGGAGATACCAGCTGTTTTATTCAGTTTAGATAGAGAAGTTTTAATCCCACTGAACAAGATAGTGGTTAGACTTCACATGGCTAAGTTGGATCACTCTTTCTTAAAGTGGAAGAAAATAGTCGCTAGAAAGTAGAGAGACTTAGAAAGTCTCTTCATGGAAAGATGCTAGGAGACTAGGGTGTATTTAAGCAATGGCTGAGCAGCGAGTTAAATGCTGACTGAGCGAGAATTTGAGTGTTTTTCTTTATATACATATGGGGCAGGTAGAAGCTAGATTAATATCAAAGATGGGAAAGAACTATTTAGAATCATAGAATCATTAAGGTTGGAAGGCACCTCTAGAAATCTAGTCCAATCCCCCTGCACACGCAGCATCACCTAGAGTATGTTACACAGGATTGCATCCAAGCAGATTTTGAATACCTCCAGAGAAACAGATTCCACAACCTCTCTTGGCAAACAATTTCAGTGCCCTATCACCCTCAGCATCAAGAAATTTTTCCTAAAGTTCCTGTGGAACTTTTGGTGCTTCAGTTTGTGGCTGTTTCTTCTAGTCCTATCACTGGCCACCACTAAAAAGAGGCTGGCCCCTTCCTTTTCCCTCCCTCCCTTAAGGTATTTATAGACACTGGTCAGGTGCCCTCTCAGCCTTTTCTTCCTCAGGTCGAACAGGCCCAGCTCTTTCAGCCTTTCTTTATGGGGCAGGTGTTCCAGACCCCTTATCATCCTGTAGCCCTAACAAAACACATGTTGCCAGAATAAAATGGTGTAAACTAAGGATGACAATATTCCAAGTAATGAGAATGAATTAGGTTTTCAAATGGCCTGTGAACAAGAGCAGAGTAATACATGTAAGAATACTAAGCCTGACTACAGAAAATGAAATAGTTTAGTGATGCAGCAATAATTGAAGGCCTGGACTTAGTGACCCATTATATCTCAACTTCTGTTATTAACTCCTTTCGTGTACAGAATAATAAGCATTTGGATATTTGGGTCAGGCCTGAGGATCCCACAATATGGTAGGATGGTTAATTTGAGTGTTACTCTTCTTAGGATTAAAGTGTACTAATGAGCCTTGTGGATCCAACCCTTGTTCTCATTGAAGTAGATAGCTCTAGATACTCTGTCCAGCTCATCGATGCTTATAAATATGCCTTTAACATTATTCTCTCGGGCATGATTTTCCAACATGAATCTTTTCCTGAGAACTTTAGGTAGCTTTGGGTGAAGTTAAAATAAAACCTAGCTTTGGTAACTTCATACCAAGATATACATATCTAAATAGGACTATGAATTTTTCACTCTAACACGTCTTTTAAAAGCTTTGTCTTCAAATAATATGAAACTTTACAACACTGTATTTTTATTATTATATACCCTATTTCATCATAACTATAGAAAAATAACTAAATAAGTATATGACATAAAGCAGCTAGAGAAAGGAAGGTTTAAGGAATTTGAATATTTAAGTAATATAGAAACTAAATTCCGTTGTATAAAAATGAAGTCAGAATTAATGACCTACCAAACTTACTTTTTCCTTCTGAATTGTGTTACAGTTCCTGAATAGGCGTGTATATTTTCATTTCAGATACTGAAAAACATATGCTCAACTTACTGTACTGACACAGTCAAAAGAATGAAACCACTCTTGTTTGTCTTAGCGATTCAGTTAGCCCTTAAATTAAAATGAATTATAGTTGATAATTGTATGTGATTTCTAAATTTAAGAATGGTATTTTTTAAAATTGGAAAGCACATAGTTACTATTGGCAACTGGGAATTCTTTGATCAGTATCTAGATCTGCCATGGTTAAATATTAAGATATTTGA
>VZSV01000072.1:1434773-1449475 GCA_013398735.1 Nothocercus julius
CTTAATTCTGACCTTGAAAACCTTGAAACTTCCCTGATACATTAATTATAGTTTAGGTAGTCTACACCTGAAATAATTCTTCTGTTTGTGGTACACAATTAAACCTAAGACGCTTGAACTGGAAACTAACTGGAATAAGTAAGAAGTGGTGTTCTGCCATGCCGTTTTAAGTTGCTTCTATTATCATCATGCTCTTATTTTTAAGAATATCTTATATTTATTTTGTTTGTTATGTTAAACTACTGGTAGTTTTGCAAATACCTTGGAAAGTGTTCTTGAAACCAGCAAATAGAAAGATATCTAGTGAGTTTTCAAGAAGTTGTGAACTTGACTTTGTGGGTCAGAAATGGCTTGAATAGAATGACTAAGGTTCAGGGTGCAAAGCTTCTCCTTCTTGTGACTTGGCAAATGAAAATGATGAAAATTGCAGTGATGGAAGAACTAACTTCAAAAATTGTCTCACTTGGTGTTTGGGTGACTATTATCAAGTTACGATGCTGCACTTACAGTCGTTTTGGCCCATTATTGAAATATTGGGGAAGTCTTCTGAATGTAGGAGTGTATTTTTTGGCATGCGTGTCTTAAGTAAGGTGGATGACTTATGGGCATTGAAAATAGAAAAAGATGACTTCCACTGGAAATTTTTCTACTTTCTGTAGGAAAAGAGTAGTAATCATATTTTCTTTGAATCATCAAAATCCTCACGTGCACTAGAATTGCAATTTCTGGAGAGTAATCATCTGAAAAGGATTTGGTAATGGAATCATTTAATCTAGCTCTATCATCTCAGCTAGGAAAACATTCTATTTTTATCTGGGTGTATGCTAATTCTGAATAACAGGTGGTTTGCCAACATTTTTAACCAGTATTGTCTGTAGATGTTAAGAATTCTGCAAGGAGGAACCATGATATATCTAATCTGAATATAAGCAGTGATCAGGGAAGATCTTTTAGGATTGTGCAAACTCATTCTGTTCAGTCAGGGTTTTGATTTGAATGGCAAGATAGAAATGTGTGGAAATAAATTTGGCTCTGAGAACAGGACTAAACAGGATTTGTCAGTCTACGACAAAATGCAAAATAAAAGTACTGATAGGAAATAGTAAGAGAGTCTTTGATTACAGAGAGATAATAGAAAATTAAGTTAGGTACTGCAGCATGTTACTGCATATTATGAGTTGCTTCTGTGTATATAACTTGTGCCAGTGATACACCAAGTATGTAAAAGACTAAGTGAAGTGCACTGAGGCATGGGGAAAGTGCCTCCTTGTTTTTTGTTTTGTGTTTTAAGATATGTGAAATTTTAATTGATTTTGACTTTATTATATGTTAGTTTCGGTAGAACTTCTCATAAAATTTATTCTTATACTTAGTCTGACATCTGTTATCTAAGTGAACGGGATAATTAAAGGGAATTAGATAGTAGGAAAAATGGCTAATGTTTATGGCTAGGCCAAATGTGGATCTAAAATAACTCCTTTAGAGTATTGCACAAAAAGCTATTACTTAGGGTATATACTTACGCATTTGCAACTGATGTTAAAGGTTTAGATAGCCAAAGTAGTTCATACATTTTCCCTTACCTTTGACTGATGAGGAAATAATGAAAAGGTTGTGTTTAGTGTGACTGTATTGAATACTGCATTGAAATACATTTTTAGAGAACTTGTTATAGTCTAAGACGGTGTCTCCGTTCAGTTTCCATACAGTGAGAATCCAGATAAATGTAAAACAGATGCTTTGGTTTTGTCTTCCTTTATATTAGGATATCTTTGTACAGTTTTTGATGTTTGGAGGTTTGGGGTGCTGGTGTACACACCTCAGAGGGTCTTCTGCTCAAGAATCAGTTTCCTGTTTCTCCACCCTAGCTGTGTGTCTCTGTAGAACATATTTTGGTGATTACAAAAAGGCTGTAGTATAGATTACAGAATGCTGTAGTCAATCATGCTACTTGTGGTAGAAATCAGACTGGTCCTTGGCCACTTCCCAATATAAAGATGAATTACTAAAACCAATCTTAGTATGTTTACCCTCAAAAACTTGTTTTTTTCTGATTTTGCTTAGAGTACTATTGGGAATGCTGGTCTTCACTGGAGCCTTGAAGCGGATAGGAACACAGAGTTTTCAGCTGTAATCACCCATATCTCTTAAGAAGAATGACTACACAAAGTTTCCTTCAGCATTCAAAGAGTAAATTATTTGATTCATAAAGAAATATGATGTGGAATTTTAACAGAGGAAAAACCTCTATTTTGACTCCGTCTCAGGTCAGTTCATTGCAGATTCTGTTTCTTCATCTGACATGGTACATTTATCTTACAAGGATGTTATGAATCTGTTAATTAAAAAATGTTAGAGAAACTCACTGAAAGCCTTAGATAATATTTAGTGGGAATGGAATCTCAGGTGTTTTCATTTTCTATAACTAAAAGAGAAAAAGATAAGCAACTTGTTTTTGGAGGTGTCAGGTAAAAGTAAAATGCCACTTAAAGCATTTAAAATTAAACTGATTTGGAAGAGAAAGTAAGTTGTGAGATGCATACAGTGACTTAAGGTAGTGTTTATGTCTTTTGCAGTATATAGAAGAATCTGGATTTTCCATGTTAGCAGATTCCGTTTTGAGATTTACTTGGTATTTTAAGATGAGAACAGGAATGAATGTGGGCTATATCGTGCTGAGGTAGCATTCTTGCGGTGGTGTTCAGTGCCTCTAGCTGTTTATTCAACATCATTACATTAACCTCTAGGAACAGCATGATTAGATTAAAGATGACTAGTTAGGGGAAGTAGAGGAGACATGGCTTTCTGCTCAACTGTGATTTAACTAAGGCTTTGTACATAAGTTAATTAATCACCATTTATATATTTCTTGTGGCTCTTCTTTAAAGAAGTACTGTAGAATGAATTTTTTTCCACTTTTTTACTGCCATTTATTTATTTTACACACTTCAAAACCTGCCTCAGCCCTGCTTCAGAGATGGCATTACGAGAATGCAATTATAGTACAACCCTCCAGATCAGGATTGGAAAAGAGCTTGTGTTTAAGATGTGCTTGATTTCAGCACTATGCAGACTAAGTGCTATAATATTTGTGTGTGCATACACTTTTAAAAGGAGTATGTGTTACAGATCAAGATCCTATAGTGCAACTGCCAAAGTCAGGAAGTGAAAATACTGAACGAACTGAGAATAGTAGGATATACAATAACTTGAAAAGCAAGTATTAAAGGCACTGGATTTTTCTAAATTACAAGCTCAGCAGGAGATATGATCTTTTGCCTTGAGAGAAGGCTAGCTGTTGCCCGTACCAGTGAGTCCCTGCATCCTCCTGAAGTCTCTTTCTCCTCCTCTCTGCTCAGATGACAGGCAGCATATGGCCTCTTCCAGTGGCAGCCTCTGCTGTTTCCTTGAATTTTCAAGCAATCTCTCTGCATTTAATTAGAGGCCAAGAAATACTCTTTAACGAGCATCAATGAGCTCTTCAGACAAAACAGTAATTCAGGAATAGGCTATGTGTATGTTCAGAGCAGTATTCCATCAAAACAACACTCCATGAAAGGAACTGACCTAACCAGGAGCTTTGATTTTACCTCTAAATTGTCAGAATGGCACTGAATCATGGAAGGAGGTAGTAAGTTCTAACTTTGCTTTTTATGACTGTGATTTTAGTTGCAGTAATTAACATAAAGAAGTGTTATGAAAATGTATGCACAATACCTTTGTGCCTACAAAGCACACACATTAGGCAAGAATGAATACCCGAGAGGATTAACAGAGAACAGAAGACTTAGAACTTTATAAGCCGATAAAATAGAATTGAAGCTTTTGACAACTGGCCATAGGAAATATTTGTTTAGCGGAACTGTGTGCAGACGAGGACTGCAAAATTTGGGGTTGCCAGATGATCTACCTCAAATTGGAGACACTTGTTTATGGTGCCTGGGACAATATGGTAAAAATACTTGGAGTTTAAATAGTTGAGGAAAATATTTTCAACAGTATTTCCAGTTAAGCCAAACCAATTGGGCATTGGCCTTGCTTCTGCAGAACATCAAGGGCAACAACATAGGTAGTTCTTGCCTCAGATAGTTTAACTGTGACCCCAGTCTGTACTGTTGCCATCATACCAGGATAAACAGCAAGTTCATGTTTGAGTCACAGTGTAGGGAAATATTAAAGAAATCTTTAACATTCTATCAAACAGAAGGTGGGAGAATATGAAACAGGTTAGGGAGCAGATAAATGAATATGAAAAACTTTTGTGGTGTGTGTATGCGTGCGCACATGCTAGGCCTGTTTAACCTGAAGAAGAGAAGGCTGAGAGGGGATCCTATCTGTATGTACAAATACCTGAGGGGAGAATGACAAGAAGATGGGGCTGAACTCTTCTCGGTGGTGGCCAATGACAGGACAAGGAGTAACAGGTACAAATTGAAACACAGGAAGTTTCATCTCCATCTGAGGAAGGGCTTCTTAACTGCTGGGTGCCAGAGCACTGGAACAGGATGCCCAGAGATTGTGGAGTCTCCTTTTTTGGAGATAATCAAAACTCACCTGGATATGGCCCTGTGATCTAGATGTCCCTGCTTGAGCAGGGAGGTTGGACTAGATGATCTCTAGAAGTCCCTTCCAACCTCAACCATTCTGTGATTAATAGATTCTGTGGGCTTAATAACACGGGCTTCTTAATATTTATATTGTTATTAATATGTAAATTTGTAAAATATGTTAATATATATAATCAAACTATAGATTTTGTTCTTGCCTCCAGATTTCAAAAGTTTTACTCCAGTGAAAATAGTTTTTATGCTGCAAAGATATTTTTAAAACAGTAAATGGAAAAAACAATTATCTGGTCTTACTCCTGCTTTTGCTTACCTTTTGCAAAAGCTTTGCAAATTACTTTTAATGAGAGCTGGGTTTGACCTTTCAGATACCCACCTAAATGAAACTCGAACACTCAAACTTCTGAGAGTTTCACCTACAGTGAGGATCTTAAAAGCTCTACCATCTGTTTGATATAATAGGTAGTACTTGCCTGAAGCTTTGTCCTGATTTATTCTGGGATCACTTTAATGTCGTTCTGATGTTGAATGGAGAGGTCAGTCATTCAGAGTTTTTTTTCCAACAATCTGGTTATGGCAAAGTGCCCTAACCCATTTCATTTCCTATCAGTGTCAGGGGGGAAAAAATGGATTATGGTGCTCTTCTGGTGTGTTCAATATACTTGTATTAACAGTGTTGCATTGATCTAAATCAGTCTGATCTAAACTGTGAAAATGAAGTGTTTGCCCCTTGTGCCAGAACTATGAATACCTTCATGATGTAAACAGAAGCGACTTTGGCTCAGAAGCTAATGTTGAAAAAAGTACTCCTGGAATGTAATTTTTTGCATGTGGTCTCAGGAACTCATTTTAGTCTTATTATGGACAAGATATTTTATTACTGTCTATGAGATTGTCTTCACAGCATCACAGAATGGTTGAGGTTGGAAGGGACCTCTAGAGATCAACTTGTCCAACCCCCCTGCTCCAGCAGAGGCACCTAGACCACGTGGCACAGGGTGGCATCCAGGCAGGTTTTGAAGATCTCCAAAGAAGGAGACTCCACAATCTCTCTGGGGAGCTTGTTCCAGTGCTCCGTCACTCTCACAGTAAAGAAGTTTTTCCTCACATGGAGTCTTAGCCTTTTGAAATCTATTCGTTGCGATAGAAAGCCAAGTTATTCATATTTCTGTAGCAGTTTTCCTTTCTGCAGGCATAAAGAAAACTTTAGCCAAAAGAAAAGGTAAAAAAGATCAAATACTAGAGGGCAGTTGATATGACATAAAGCACACAGAACAAAGACCCAATGAGAGTAAAAAAAATCACAAGCTTGAAAAAAAAGAAAAATCACGTCACACCACTGTAACGTAGCTGTTCTTAATATGGTTCTGTGCACTGCGATGCCATTGCTAATACAATGTGAACAGTAAACCAACCCAAGACCTGGTGCCAGTAAAGGAGTTCAGTATTCATACCTCATTTGTTCTTAGGACAAGTCATTGTTGTTTCCCAAGTGTGACAGGAAAAGGATTAGTCAAAGCTATTACTTAGCTGAGTTGAGGGAAGAGCATTTCCAGCAGGAACAGCTGTTGACAAAATAGCCATTTTAGAAAAGTTGTGGTAGGTATTTGTCAAATTTAAAGAAAAAAAAAAAGTCTTAGGAAGTATTCTGAGAAAACGTGTATGACAGCACAAACTAGCTAAAGAATGTCAGTGAAGCCCAGGCAGTCATGGGGAAAGCAGTTTTAGAAAGGGTATGGAAGTACTTTTCTTCAGCATCTGAAATGATATATACCATGTCAAGCAGTTGTGAATCTATTCTTCTATTTTTCTCTGAGTGCTTTTATATATATATATATATATAATAAAAATATGCCCTATTCTACTGTAGTATAAATTACTTTGAAGCCTGCGATTATTATGTAGCTCTACCAGATGGATAAGGAAATTAACTGGAGTTTTCAGCAGGAGCATTAAAACGGTTAAGCTGCTGAGTGAAGGGAGCATAGGATAATTTTTTTTTCTGATGTCCCTATGGAATTCAGTAATAATTAAACTCTGCTTCCCAGGGTAGGTTCTGGAATATTATTTTGCCTTTAGCAGCATGAAGAAGCTTGGCATTCTCACTAAATACGGAAATGAATCTATGATTTGCCAGAACTATTGAAATGCTGCATATAGGATCTATAGTGTTAATCCTTATGATTCCCCTTATAAATCAGGTCTCTCGATTTTCCTGCAATTTGACCATTATAAGAAGAAAAGTATGAGAAGATAGTACTGGAGATAAAGGAGAAAGCCTTAAATACACAAAAAGGAAAGGCAAAGCAAGCTGGAAACATCAAGCACTATTGTTTGTAATGAAACCATGCCTGTCAAAGCTTGTGCACAAAGTGCTACGGTGGCAGTGTGTTACAACTCATGCTTACCTCTCATATCTTCCTACAAAAGTACTTCAGATGAAAGGTTTGAAAAATTGAGAGGTGGTCTTTTTTAGCAGGTCATCTTTTTTCTTGCTTCTTTTGTCTTTTTCCCTCAAATATGAGGTGTGTCTGAAGAAATATGGGGTTGGGTATGAGAAAACAATAAGCTCAGATTACGAATTGTTTTTGTTGATATTTCAGTAGGTTGCTGTGGCTGTTCCTCAAGAGCAGAGGAAAGGCAAGTTAGAGCTGTAAAGAGCATGACACGTGAAACCTGAGTCTGGGAGCCCTTGTGAATAATCCAAGGAGAGGTAATATACAAAGGTATTATGCATAGAAGAGACTTGTTAATGTAACAGATGTCATAGAACATAAGAATTACCCAGGTTAGGCTATTGAAAATCAAGCCTGAATTAAAAAAAAAAAAAAAAAATTGAATAATATGAAAGTGATTTCTGATGCACGTAAGTTATTTGTAGTATGTTCACCGCTAAAGAATGCGACTAAAACAATGTCCAAATACAAAAAAAAGTGGTTACTATACCTGGAGAACTTTGGACTGCAGAAATCAAATGCATTGCAAGTGGCATGGGCTTAAAATTTATTTGAGATTATTTGCAAACCTGAAAATTAAAACAAGATGATTGTAGCAATTGAAATAACAGATCCTCTTACTATGCTAACAGATCTATTTGTTGCTTATCAAATTAAAGCAACTCTTATGAGTTATAAGAATATGTAATTAGCTTATTTGATTTTTAGGAAATAGGTAAAACCAAAATCATGCAACATAAAGTCTGACATCTTTATCTTTTTTGGCCCCCCTTTTGTCAACGAGAGTTACACATCCGTCAGCTGTGCTATGCCACGTGGTAAGTTTCAGTTAATTTTTCTACCTTTATGTTTAAGTGTTGACATGCATCTGTTGAAATATTTATAAAGTCACTGAAAGATATGTGACTACTGAAGTTTATATAAGAAATGAATGAGAGTTCTGCAGAATAAATATGTCGTATGGGTGGAGAAAAAAATGCAGAGTAACCTATTGCGATATGATTAAAAATTAAGTACTTTGCTTAGTTTTCAAGGAACTTCAGGGAGAAAAAAGAATTACAAAATCAACTTCACTTGATTATTCTCTAGTACAAATTATAGGGAGTCTCTGTGGGACTTAACAAAAACAGCTTGTGGAGGTGCCATAAAAAGAAATATATAGTGCATCCAATATAGCTAGACAGAGTAGATGACCTAATTTTCTCTACTAGATGGAAGTGATTAATATGTGAATCTCCTAGGAAAGGAGTCACACAGTGTGCTATGAAACTGGAGTGATGTACAGAGTGCAAAATTACATAGGTTCCTTTGGTGTAAAATGCTGAGAATGCTCAAGTCTTTTTTTTCTCTATGAAACAGGCCTGTAACACAAAGCTCAGCATCCACTCAAAAGTTTAATTCAGACCATGAAAAGATAAGGAAAGGAAAGGGCATCAGATTAAGTGAACTTAATTTAAATCAATTACTTTTCACTGCATGAGACGGGGAGGAATCAGCATTTCATGTTGAAAATTGATAGCCACGAAAAAGGGGCTATTTGTTTTATGAAATTAAATTATGGAGCCACTTTTGGTTCAACTTACTGTTATTAATTATGAACAAATATTTGACCTATTGTCAGGGATAGGACAAGGGGTAATGGCATAAATAAATGGATATAAAAATGCGTATAAATATGAAATAAGGTAGGGAGCAAATAAATGAGTATGAAAAAGATTGTGTTTGCCTTTGTGGTTGGGGTGCGTGTGTGTGTGTGTGTTCATATATGGTCGTGCTAGGCCTGTTAATCCTGAGGAAGAGAAGATTGAGAGGGGATCTTATCAAAATGCTCAAATACCTGAGGAGAGAGGATGGAGCCAAACCCTTCTCGGTGGTGGCCAATGACAAGACAAGGGGTAATGGGTACAAACTGAAACACAGAAATTTTCATCTCCATCTGAGGAAGAAGTTCTTTACTGTAAGGGTGACAGAGCCGAGGAACAGGCTGCCCAGAGAGGTTGTGTCTCCTTCTCTGGAGATCTTCAGACCCCACCTGGGTATTATTCTGGGCCCTGTGATCTAGGTGTCCCTGCTTGAGCAGGGAGGTTGGACTAGATGATGTCTGGAAGTACCTTCCAACATCAGCCATTCTGTGATTCTGTGATTTTATTTAAGTTTCTTCTTTTTTCATGCAGTGCATGTACTTTGAAATACTCAGGTGTCTGGAACAAGTAAATCCAGAAAAAAACATCAGCCAGATTTACTCGGTTGTACTGAAAGCAGGAATTGTTTCATATTTGAAGACACCCTTCCCCATTTCCCAAAGTAGTAGTACCATCATTGTCCTTTATATGACCTCCCGGTGCCTAATGTATTGCTTTGCAACCATTATTTTAATGAGGGAATAGAATCCAAGCGTAACTGGGGAGATAGGCTGTCTTGTGATTGCTTGCTGGCTTTCTGTGTCTGAAGGGAAATCAACCTTTATAACAATAACTCTCAGTCTTCTTTTCCTATTTCGATTAAGGCAGCCCTATGCTTTAGCTTGAAGATGTTTTCTCTGACTTCTGTATAGCAATCACTTGCAGGTTTAGCAAGAGGCCAGCTGGAAACAACCTGGTGAGAGAGTTATAAGTGAGCTAGGTGAAACCTAGTTGCACATTGAAGTATCTTTACAGTCAGAATTTTGACTAACTTTTATTTGACCATATGTATCTGAGGACAGAGTATGAAAATTCAAGGAGCAAGACTAGTCCAAAGGTTCTTATACTAAGTAGCTACATTTTGGTTAATCGCATCCCACAGTGCTACTTCAGACAAGTGAACTGAGAATAAGGACTTATGATTCATCCTTAGCTCTTCAAAAGTTCCTGCCTTCATTTCTCAATTCCATCAAGACTCTGGTTTCAAGTACAGTTCTTCAGTAGTTGATGAGAGCTTGCTTTTGCTCTTTTTAATGAAGAGATCATTGGTAAACATGCTTAGCAATTTTTAGCTCAAATCCATGCATAAACATGGAATAGGGAAGGTGGGTTATAACACTTAAAAGTAAGCAATATTGCTTGCTTCAATTATTCTAATCATCTTCCATAAACTGTGTTGAATTCTGGTGAATATCTTCTAGTTTGTCAGTTGGACTGCACAGAAACTTTTTCTTTCCTGTTTTACTGTCAATGGTCAAAACAAAAATAGAGTTTATTGGATGTATCTTAATATAGGGCAATGCCATGCAACAGCTAAGTTTTAGAAGTCATTGAAAAAATGCATATTTGACAATCTCGCTGAGATGAAAAGGATTCTAGGATGGAGGACACAGAATAGCAGTAGCCCTGCTAGAACAGAAATATTGAAAGGGACAAATGTAATGATACAATCTAGATTATGGTGTTTGGTCAATAAGAAATATTAGCTTGTCTGTGAATGGCTGATCAGGTAGCCAATGCATGTGAGAAAGCTTAAATTATACAGATTTTCAGAAAAGCACAAGTTCTCTCTCTGTATAGACACTATCCATCATTTAATTGATCAGAGTTGTGTGATTTAAATCATTTTCCAATAAATAATAAGTATTGACTATGTTCATGAGGTTTTATTGATTGTCGATATCCTTGAACCAAAAAAAAAAAAAAAAAAATGATCTAAAATTTTCCCAAGAGGAAAACCATTTTTTTTTTTTTTTTTAAAAAAAAAAAAAAAAAAAGGCTAGTGGATGCATTCAAATAAAACCATAACATCTCTGTTAATTAAAGGAATCAGTTCATTCTCTTTTTCTTCTGGGAACAAAAATCCGATCTACTGGTTTCTGTAGTCCAGTCTACTGGTATCTGTAGTATTCACAAACTTTTTATTATTATTAATTTTTAATAACCCACAAGCAAGCAACCAAACTATAATTTTGTTCTGTGCTCTATAGAAAGTGTTGAAAACTTCAGCATTGATTGACAGACCAGACTTCAGAGACTTCTAGGGGAAGCAAACTTTAGCTATCTTGTTAATTATACAAACTTTTTAGTCTCCTCCTATTATTTCATCTTCATTTTTATAGTTTGATTATATATTGAATTTTGAGGTGAAGGAATTTTAATATGTTATTTCTGGAATATTTTCCTTCTGGAATCAAAATTGATGTGCACGGATAGGTAATTTTATTTAAAGATATTTCTCAGTGCATTTTTTTGTGGTATTATATATTGGAAGTCACATGATTTAAGTTTTGGGTGTAGAGGAAGAAGGACTTGGGCAAGGAAGAGATTTACTAAAAAAAAGTAACGAAATTATTTTTGATAACTTTTACCTGGACTGTATAGAACAAGATGTATTGGAACCATTCCTCAGGATAAAGTTATACAATTAAGAAAAAAAATTATAGGTCTTATTTACACATTGTGTGTTGGTATGTTTATTAAAAAAAAATTAAAAAGCAAGTCTGAAAGGTTCGAAGATGACTAGATGTTTATTAGGACATTATTTGTATTAGTTGCCTAAAAAAATTTAAAAAAGCCAATTAAAAACTCAAGAGTTCAATTTGCAAATCTGCATGTCTTTCTAAGACAGAACTGAGGGCTGATGTGTCTAAGTAGGACAGAGTTAGGTGAAGGCAGATGAAACAACTCTTCCGTGAGCAGGCACTATATAATACGATCACATGTTTGGAATCAAAGCTAGACTAATACAGCCTAGAACTAAAATTTAAGCACAATGAAATACATTTTAACTGTGCACTATTGCTCAAGTATCGTTTTAGTGGATTCTCCATTACCAGAATTTTAGAATTGGGGATGTGATATTTTCTACTATACAATATTTTGTCCAAACTAAAATTGTTATATTTCGGTTATATTTCTATTAGATAATTTTTATAAATCTGGATGCAAAAACAATTTGTAGTCTTTTACAATTATCTAAAATGAAAGGCTGCTACTGAAAAAGGATAAGGAGATAGTGACTCTAACTGTGAAGAGCTCGGTAGGAGTATTTGTAATAAAACTCACTGATTTGAATTGTTTTGTGTGACTTTCTTGTAATATGTTGTCCTGGAGAATTTTCATAAATATTGTGACCTTGTTTACAACGGAGAGAAAGACAGATGAAAGAAGGGCATCAGAGGTTCTTGTGCCAACACTTTCAGTCCTTACAAAATTTTAGACGATAGACCCTTCATTACCCAGAGTGTAGCTCTTTATGTAGATAGGGGTCATATGTGGCTATTTTAGCCATTACATCTGCTGTGACAGAGGTGTAAAAAGCTTGGTAAACAGAGATGCACAGAACAGAGCTTTTAAGTGGGCTCTTATACATTAAAACTTGTATTAGCGTGCTTGTCAAGTGCATCCTTAAAAAGAAAAATTAAATTACAGAAGACCTGATTAAAAAAGTTATTGTGCTGGGTATTCTGAAGAAACTCAAGTGGATTATTCATCAGGACTCGACCACTTCCAACGAGCAGTTTTCACAGTGCGAAAGAATGTAAGTTGGAGCTATAAAAATATCTCTACAGGCATGATAAATGTATCTGTGATTGGACCAATTGGGATTTCATGGTCTGAAGCATTATGAATTTGACTGTTCTGTTCAATTGTTTCCAGCAAAGTGACTCCATCATATTGTTCATGTTATTTTGGGGAAAAAAAAAATCGAAATGAAAGAGTTTAAAATTAGATTGTGTACTGACTCCAGGCAATTGGTCCTTGTCCAGAATCATTTTCCTATCTGTTGATAGATTCTTGCTCTAATATTCACAATCCATTTGTGGCTAGTCACAGCCCATTAACCATCTGTTCCTTTATTAAGTGACTTTCTTTTTACAATGTAAGTATTTAATTTTAATAAACTTTATCTGCTAAGCATTTATCTTACACATAATAAGGAACTGATCTGAACATGATCACTGGCCACATAAAAGTGATCATATTTTTGATGGTCTATCTTGTGTATGAGAAGGAAGAGTACTCTTTCAGTCTGAAATCTGAAAGTGTTTAAAATATGTTTCATTATAAACAAATATTTATTTAAAATATAGTATAAGGAAAACTATAGAAGTCTTTGCCTAATTTAACTACACATAAATAGAAAGTGGGTGATGGAGTGCAGCATTGCTTCTACAGATTACAGTGTGCAGTAAAGGTAAGATCTAACCACAATATTCACAATATTTATGAAACATTTCAAATGTGGAGTATAGCTTTCTATTTTTTTTTTTTTTTTACAAGTCCATTTACTTTTGCTTAAGATGATTTGGTGAACATCATGAAAAATAGGAGCCAACAGGCTTGACATAATGCCTGTGATGATAAAATGTCTAACATGTTCAAGAGGCAGGAAATATCAGAATTAATGACCTTCAGGTTCAGACTATATACTTAAGCATTACCATAAACTTTAACTATTAAATCATAATTTATTTTTGAAAATTTTCTGAAGGAAGATTCTGAAGGAGGGTAGAATTTCAGGTATGAAATTACCTGTAAGATTATGGAGGAAGGCTTGGGCTGGTGGTGTTTGAATTTTCCAGCAGCAACAGAATGACCACATTTCTTTTTTAGTATATTCTTTTTAGTATATTATCTTTTAAAATGTAGTTTGGTAAAGTGGTGGCAGAACCGACACAAACTATGATGAATAAAGATTCTGTATGTAATTTGTAATTTCAGTTACAAGAGAAATTGAACAGCCCTGATCAGTTTGTGGAGAGTTCTTTAGTATTCTTGTTGCCTTACTTGGTCTCTTTTATTTTTTTTTTCCTTAACACTGAAGTTATCTTCCTTGCCCCCCCTTTTTCTCTCCTTCCCCCACTTCCTTTTTCTTTTCCACATACTTTATTCCTCAGCTCTTTGTTCCTTTCATTTGGTTTCTTGTTTAAACCTGTTTTCCTGCAGGTTTCACTACAGGTGGTCTGGTTAGTATAAATTTGAATAATGTCTTCAGTCCATAGAAGTGCTTACCTTTCTATTTTATATCCTGCAAGAAATAGTTGGACTACAGGGATACATGTCTTTTTATTGTGTTATGTATACAAAAAAAAATAGACTAATGGGATTTACTTTAAGAACAATTTGATTCAACTAAAACACTGTTTTTAAAGGGATTTTTCTAGCAATGTAGCAAAATAATTGTCTTGCAAAATTGACTATGAAAACTGTCATTCATATTCCTTAGAAAATTCTGAAACAATATATTTTAAAGTTTTCCTCTGGAAAGAGAAGTCTTTCATGGGATTGAAATTCAGAAGCTTCCATCCTGAAATACGGAAATATAGTGATGAACCTGTGGGAGTAAGTATTTTGACACACTTAGGAAAAAAAGCTCTTATAGTAAAGTTTTCAGAATGGCGGTTTCCCTGTGCCTTTCTCCTTGTGCCATTGACTCTGTCTTGTCATAAGGCACAAGACTCTGTCTCGAGTTCTATTAAAAAGCAAATGATATGAAATTCAGTCTTACATCACAGATGCACATGAAACAAACCTTAATTTCTTTGTAGCTCATAAAATCATTAGATTGAGAATCAAACAAATGTTCTTATGCTGGAAGATGCAATGCCTTTTGAAAATCATAGCTCTTAAATCATATGGATTTGAAGGATCTGTCCCCCAGAAGAGACACTGTTAAATGGTTTGGAGTCTTTAGTTCCTTAAAATTCATCTTAGGCATATCTGAACATTCAGTACAAAATCCTAGTAAGTTAATGTGTGTGTGGTGTTTTTTT
>VZSV01000072.1:1450320-1482758 GCA_013398735.1 Nothocercus julius
TTGAAGAAGTATAAATGTCTTAAAATATGTTCTACTACCTGTTGGAAAGGATGTTGATTTCAGACTAAATATGTTCAGGTTAAAATAAAATGGCAAATATGTACGCTGGTGTATCTTGCATGTGTATCTAATAATAGGTCTTGCCATAAAATGTAACATTTTAGACCACACTAAAAACTGGGTGTTGCAAGCATGTTCTTAATTTCAGGACAGGGACTTCATCTTGAGCATTCAATGGGAAAAATGGTATGAACTGAATGCAGTTTGACTTGACTTAGTGTTAATTTAAGCACTTGACAACTTCTTGCTTTCAGAGTTACCTGTTCATTTTAGACAGTGTGAATAAAAAGTTGTCTCTGAATTACTTTGCTATGCATCTTACACAATGCTAAGCCTCAACAGATGTCAATTGCCTTTGCTGCATTGCATTTAGTGAAGCTATATCAGTTTTCTGAAATTGGCAATGTGGCCATTTTAAATTTCAGAAAGGTGAAGTTTAAAGACGTCCTCAATACCAAGGTTTAACCTTTCATCTGAGTATTGCCCCGAGTCCAGTCTTGGTTGTCCTTCCCTATCTATATATGTAGTATTAATCTTGTGATTCAGACATTTTTTATTGCTTTATATAACTGTTAAAATTAGGTAGATAAAAGCTAAAGAGAGATATTTTCCTAATTTATAGTATTTATCAATTAAATAGAATTTTTTTTTTGTTGAAGGTTGCTTAGTAGATTTTCTTGGGTAGTTGCTATAGTAACACAGGGCAGAAATTGGACCTTAAAGGTGATATTTTATTTCTGCTAGAGATGATACTTGAAAAGGAAGAGGATAGAAGTCCTGTTAAATCATTTACAGCATGTTAAAGGATGGACATTAAAAGTAGTAGAATTTCTAGAGCTGAAAAATACACATGATAAAGGTCTGTTAAACCTTTATTCTCTCAACTATATTCAAGTAAAAGGAATCGTGGATACTGCTTAACTCCAATACCGAACTGAAATTTATATTTATGCTGTGAATGTGATCCAGATTTGACTCCCTGAAGAATAAAGCCTGATATATTTGGGAGTGCTGCCACTTCAAAAGGCTGCAACTTGCATGCAGCAATTTGTTATCATTAAATTGAATGCAAGATCATGAGAGGAGCAGCTTTGTGTGCAGTGATATTTGATAATAGTTTGAGTGTAGCATAGGTGGTGTCAGTGGCAAGGTTTGAGGACCAATTGCATTTCAACTAGGACAACATGTGACTGGAATTTTTGAGGAAGAATGTTCTCTAGAAAAAAAGGTCTGGGATCATAAGCATTTTGGTGTATAATTCAGGGCTTGCAGATGCAATAAACAGAAGATTAACTGGAGCTTGTATCCTAGTATTTCATCTGTTCAGACATTGCTCAGATAGAAACTGTAGGTTTGACTTCTTTTAGCTGTAGTTCAGAAATGACATAATGATTTGATGGAGCATCACTGCGTAGTGCACATTTTTTAGGAGCTCAGAGCAGTGATTTTTTTTTCTATTTTTAGAAGCTAGTTAACTAAAGATGTGAATTCAAGGCTGTGCTAGGTTACAGCTGAATAGAAGAACAGAGCTGAGATGCGTTAGACACTGTTCAAGTTGTAAGCAGCTTCAAGTAGGAAGCATCAATGTGTACTGTTCTGGGCTACTTTTTGCATTCAAAATTACGCTGCTGAAGTTCAAAAAAGAATTTTGGTAATACAGCTTGTAAAAGTGGCAAATATACAGGTCTTGTTAGTGTGGGTAAATTGCTTGAGAAAAGGGAAATTAGAGAAAAAATAGGACCTAACAGAAGTTATGGCATTACAGAGGGTTATTTGGGGTGAGGCACAGTTGCCTCTTCCAGGATGGTTGGTATGCACAGGCTCTGCTCCTCCACAGTTTCCTAGGCAACTCAAACTGCCCTCCTAGCACATTCTAAGAAGAGTAAATGACGAGCAGAGCAGAACAGACACACCATGGCCAAACTCTGTTGGACTCCTTGGGGAAGTGGCAAGCTGGTGGCGCCATGCAGCTGATAAGCCGCATAGTACAATAAGATATCCAGTGCTGGGCCAACAATGGTGGCAGATCATTGCCTTTGGATGGACTTTAGTAGAATTTCTATTCATTATAATCTCAATACCATACAAATACACCCCTCCATCACAGAAGTCACCCACCTTCAGGGTTCAACCACTCCTTGCTGAGCATGCTCTCTAGATTTTTGGTTAACAGTACCTTTAAATGAAAGCAAGAGGCTTTTATAGCAATCAGTAACAAAAATAAGTATGACTACAGTCACTCAAGCTCCACCTAAATGTAAAAAAGTATATATAAAAGGTTAAGCAGGGAGGGAAGAAGTGGAGGAAGACTCCGTTGTAAATTCTGGGATGAATCGATGGGCTGAACTTGCCTTTCTCCCCATGGGTCGGGATGCCTCCTGAGGAGATGAGGTTGATGAGCCCTCTCCCATCTTCTTGGGTGAGTGATTATTATGCATTTGTACATTAGGACTAGCTAAGAACCCCACGCTGTAGTATAGAATTTCCTGTATTGACATCCAAAATCTGCTTTGTAAATGTTGCATTTGAATGAATCATACTATTCATGAACTTGACTACTTGTTTTGAAGGCAATCAGACCTACAATCAACAAACTGTGAATCCGGTACTGCCAGAGTTGGGCCTATAGCTACCACAGTCTTTGTTATCCTTATTAAGAGATGAGTCCAGCTGCCCCGACTCTCTAAACTCTGAGGATTGCCTGGAACACAAGGGGATTCATCTCTTACCAAATTTGCTCCCTCTTCAAACTGCAACAGTTAGAGGCAAATCACTGTGTTTGACTAAACGGTTTTATGGATTTAAGCTCTATGTGTCTTCAGTAAAGAAGATACAGGAAGTGTAAGGAATAATACTTTACTACTGCTTTTACTATTCTGCTGATAGAAAGACAGTGGAAAATACAATTCTTAGGTTAAGTCTTTATCATTCTGTAAATTATTTTATACTCCTATAGTATATAGTATTTTTACAGTAGATTTTTAAAAAATGAATATAGGACGGTAACAGACAATGAGCCTGATGTTAAGGTGAAATTATAAACAAAAATTTTCAGTCTCTTAAAATTCCTCCCTAATAATATAATAGAATACTCATTCTTGTAAAGCTACATGAAAAAAAATGATAATATGCTTTGATTTGGAAGTGGCTTTGGATGCTACTAGAATACAGACAATGTTTTCCCCTTTGAGAGAAGGCTACAAATAACCTTCTGATTCTTGTATTATATTTTTTTGCCACAGTTTGTGGGAAGGAGAGGAAAAGGAGATGGGGAAATCTGGTTGACTGTACAACAAGAGTCTGGCATTTTGCATTTGGCAAGCTCAATTTATAATTTCTGTAAAATTACTGGTTTTATGGAATTTAAATTCTTGAATTGAAGTTAATTTGTTGTTTGGAGTCTTTTGATGAGAATCAGAATATAGTAAATAATAAGATGCCAGATCTGTCAAGATGTATACATAAAGACGCATGCTTTTAGCTGAGGCAGAACCCAAAGTAGAATGGAGGTACTTTGTGCTGATAGGAAAAAAAGCATAATACCAATACTAGCTACATCTCTGACAGAGCTGTGACATCAACATTTCTATTTCTGATAGGGGTTACACAGATCGGGAAATGTATGGGCTAGATGGTATCTTGGGTGGAAAAGACTCCCTTTGCCTTCATAGCAGGGCTTTTAATAGACTGAGTGTCACTGTAACTTGGACCTCCTGGCAAAACACCCCAAAAACAATGTGTTTGTCAGATGATGCTGCCAGTCTTACTTGCAGCAATCTATTAATAAACCTCAATTTTTAAATACAAGCCATACTAAGTTTTAGTGTTTTCTATTTCTGTTTTTCTGTTGCTAATCTGTTTGACTTCTACTAAGTTGGATGAATTTAGGAGTTTAATAGGAGTTAAATTGCCAGAGGTATTTAGCTGTCTATTTTCTATTTAGGCCTTCATTACCATTGATTGAAGTCAGATCAGGGATTGCAGGCTGACTTCAAAGAAATAATTCCTGACTGAATGCTTGAATGCTTGGATTACACCACAATATATACATCACAAGAAATATAGCCAGATATTCTGAAATGTTTGCAAGCAATTTTTTTTTTTTTCATTAAATGTACACTTTTTGTTGATATATGCATGAGAATTGGAAGCGTATAGCGTATATCACTGGTAACCTTGTGAGGCTCAACAAGAAGTGTAGAGTTCTGCGTGTCCATCAGAATAAACACACGCATCAATACAAGCTGGGAAATGACTAGTGAGTTTGCAGCCCTGCTGAGAAGGGCTTGTGGATTACAGTTGATGTCAGATTGAATATGAGTGAATGGTATATCTGCATCACGAAGAAGGCAGACTGCATACTGAGATACATTAGGAAGAGAGCGAGTAGCAGACTGCAAAAAGTGATTATCTCTTGTTACTGAGGCTGCATCTGGAATATTTTGGTAGTTGCTAATATCCTGGTTCCAGATGTCAGTGAGAACCTGGAGAGGATCCAGTGGTGGGATATAAAAAAGGTTCTAACAAAGAGCACAGGAGCTAGAACAAGAGTCTTAAAGAGTGGGGTTTATTTAGAGTAGTGCAGATTTATTTACAACTATGTGAAGAGGAGCTACAAAGGCCAGAGACAAACTTTTTTCAGTAGTGCCAGGAGATGTGATCAAGCAATGGCTAAGAGTTGCAACTTGAGATATTCAGACTGGTTATTAGGAAAACTTTACCAAGAGAGAGTTTAGGGGACTGGTTACCCAGAGAGGTCATAGCATTTCCTTCTTGGGAGGTTTTCAAGATTTTACTGGGCAAAGCCATGGCTGGTATGTGCTGTGTTGTTTTCTTTTCAAGCAGAAATCAGACTAGTGACTTCGAGAGATCCTTTTCAGACAAGACTTTTGTGGCTTGGAATTGTTTCAGTTCTTTCCCTGCTTAGGAGACAGTTCAAACTCTTTACCTGACTATACCTGAAAGGACAGAAGTATCATGCCAGGCTACGTTTCAGCCTGGTTGCATTTATAAATGCAGTAATTCAAGTTTAAATAAGCAATACAAGTTAATGCCTTTTCTTTGTTCCATCAGTGGGTTTCTGGTGTGTAGCAACACACTGAGGGGAAGCTCAAAATGGGTGAGGAAAGAGCAGCACTCTCACTGTTCCCAGCCCCCTGCTTCATTAGTGTTACCCATTGAGCTGTATTTTAACCAGTCAAGGATCAATGTACATACACCTGAGCGGAAGAGTCCAGTACTCTCTGAGTAGGTTCTTCCAGATACTCCACGTAGAGCGTGTAATGTTTAATATCAAAATTAATTATTTAAAGATATTTGATGCTACATAGGATTTAAGATTTAGTAGAGTGATACAACAATATACTGAAACCACAGTTCAAGTGTGAATTGTAAAATAGAGTAATTGCAATATACAGTTGAATCACAATACAAACGTTGATTCCTTGTACCAGTCTCTTTAATATGCTCACCATCAGGTTGCCAGGAAGAAGTATGTGAGTTGAAACTCAAACCTGTTCCTCTTAAAATTCTTCTGCTGCTCTGCTCTTCTTTGTATTGAGATAAATTCAGATCTCTGTGCTGGAGTTGTGGTCAGTGACTCCCTGCATTTTTCTCTGAGCTTCATGGGCAAAAGACCTTTGCCATCTCCTCTGAGTCTTCTTCCATTGTAGGGGCATGTTGGTCCATGATGGTGTACTGAATGTATTTTGAACTCACTGGCTGCCCAGTGACTGGTATGTTGATGACATAACACATGCTTGGAATGAGCAGTGCTTGCTGTTCCCTCAGTGCTGGCAGTCAGTTTGCCTGTAGACTTTCACATAATATATGAATGCTTATCTTAGAAAATTTTACCCTGTTTCAAATTTGCTTGAAACTGGTCAATTGCTTCAAAAGATAGGTGAAAGACAGGGAGTGTATGCTGGGTTTCCTTAAGAAAGGATATACAACTTCCTAGCTGTGGAACCAAATGGTTTTAATTCATGGTAATTTTGCTGTGGGATATTGAATTTCCTGCTTAGAGAATTTAAAAAAAAAAGAAAAGAGAGAGATTTCAACTTGCCTCTTAATTAAATTGTTAGCTTCTCTTCTCAAAACAAAATCCTCTATCATATATCTTTAATCTGTGTCTCACTAACCTGAGTGATGCATTACCTGAATTTGACAGGGAATATACAGAACTTTTGTCCTTTTTACATAGAATCATATAATCATTATGATTGGAAAAGTCCTTCAAGATCATTGAGTCCAACCATAAACCCATCACCATCATGCCTGCTAAACCATGTCCGTAAGTGTCTCATCTGCACGTTTCTTGAACAGTGACTCCACCACTTCCCTGGGAAGTCTGTTCCAATGCTCGCCTACTCTTTCCATGTAGAAATTCTTCCTAATGTCTAACCTGAACCTCCCCTGACACAACTTGAAGCCATTTCCTCTTGTCCTATCCCTAGTTATTCTGGAGAAGAGATCAACGCACGCCTCACTACTACCTCCTTTCAGGCAGCTGTAGAGAGCAATAAGGCATCCCCTGAACCTCCTCTTCTCCAGACTAAATAATCCCACCTCTCTCAGCCACTACTCATAAGGCTTGTGCTGCAGCCCCTTCACCAGATTTGTTGTCCTCTTTGGGACAGGCTCCAGCGCTTCAATGTCTGTCTTGTAATGAGCGGCCCAAAATTGAACACAGTATTTGAGGTGCAGCCTCACCAGAGCTGAGTACAGAGGAAAGATCCCTGGCCCTGCTGGCTACACTGTTCCTGATACAAGCCAGGAGGCCGTTGGCCACCTGGGCACGCTGCTGGCTGAACACATGTTCAGCTAGCTGTCGATCCTTTTCTGCCACAGAGTTCTCCAGCCACTCTGCCTCAAGCCTCTAGCATTTCATGGAGTTGTTGTGGCCAGAGTACAGGACCCGACACTTGGCTTTATTGAAGGTCATACGGTTGGTTTCAGCCCATCGATCCAACCTGTCCAGATCTCTCTGTTGAGCTTTCCTAGCCTCAAGCAAGTCAAATCTTCCTCCCAGCTTGGTGTCATCTGCAAAGTTTCTGAGAGACCACTTTCAATCCCCTCATTCAAATTGTTGACAAAGATATTACAGAAGAGTATCTCCAATACTGACCCTTAAGGGACACTGCTTGTGACTGGTCACCAGGTGGATTTCACTCCATTCACCATGAAATGCACTTAATTCACTACCACCACATGCATTTAATTGTAACAAATTGAAAATAAAAGTTCTCCTGAGGTTCACCGTTCAGCTTTTCTCTGAAGTTTAAAGCTAATCATGACATTTCTTAGTGTGCAATTAGTTTAAAATGCAGAAAAGTCAAGAAAAGTGTGTCTTCTCTCTGCTCTGTGTCCTGTACTGTCCTGATAAGTTAAAGCATTCAAAAGCAAAGAGAAATAAAACAAAAAACTCCCTAATCATCTACACTTGTTAACTAAGCATTTTTGTTCCTATCTGTTAATGATAAGAAAAGACTTTTTGTCTTTAGCTTCTTTTCCTTTTGAAGTCCCTTCCTTTCTCAGTCCAGCTGACCTCAGTGACATGATTCTCCATATTTTCACTTTGTGGTTTGAAATGGAGAGGCATAATTATCCTAACTAGCTGTAGGCCTAATTCTGTTTTTTTTTTTGTTTTATTTTTTTTTTTTTCATGGACACAGATCACTGCTGTTAAGTTCAAGTCCATGGCCAAAAAATGTATTAATTACTCATCAAAAGCATTCTAAAAGTTTCATTTAGAGTAGCTTCAGAATTGACAGCTATCGCATCCTTGGCCCTGTACCCTTGGCTCACAGAACACACCAACATATTTCTAAATAAATTACTTGTATTTTATAATATCTGCTATTCTGTCAAGAATATTGTAAAAAGCACAGAGTGCTTGAGAACTGAAGAGTTTACCTAGGAGACTCAGAAATCTAAAGCTGCTTACTTAAAGATTTTTTTAAAAAAATATTTACCAAATTTCAGGTTAAATACAGAAATGAACTTGGCCTCTCAAACTGTGCAATTCATGAGGAGTATTAACAATAATATCCTGGGAACTAATTTAGCTAAAGGCAACTGTGTCATGTTTAGCTCAATAATGGACACAAATATGATTTTCCTAATTAAGGGATTGTTTCTTACCCTGTCAAAACTTAATAGGAGTCTTATGTTGATTTCCTTGGGATCATGAGGAGACCTAGGATTCTATCATTATTCTTAGAAAAATCCTGACTCATGTTTTGGCACCATGTAATGCTTTTTCTTTGCTTGCGTTTTTTGTTTGCCAGAGGCAATAGCTCTGCGCCTACAGCATTATTTCATCAAAACAACCTACTCGCTTTTGCTGGTTATGTGCACTTCTTCAAAAAGGCACTGCTTTACATCACTTTCTAACATCTAAGTGCCCTTGCAGTCAATTAAACTGGGCTTGTAAGACTGAGACAAAGGAAAATGTATCGTTATGCATTGCAAATATGGAATTTGCTATAAATCTTTCATTCTATTATTAGCTTTGTGCACTATTCTTCAATTAAAAATTTCTTAAATGTCTGTAAAGTCACTTCCTAGTGGAGTTTTATCTCATGTCTAGCATGCATTTCGCTTTATACTTTTCACTGGAGAAACATGCGATTCTATTAAATTCTCGTAAAACAACCTGTTAAAATTACAATTGTCATTCTCATTTATCAGTAGGAGTAGCTGAAATCACTGGTTTTTTAAAGGTCTTTGTGGTTAAGACAAGAAACAAAAGCTGGAGGGAAAAGAGGAATAAAATATCCACAAATCTTTTGTGAAAGAAAAACAAGAGGGATCCAACTGATTCAGGGCAATAATTTAAACATAGGCATTATTCATTTTTCAGAGATAGAAGTCAATGTTGTGATATGCAGGTTTTTTCCTTCCATCTGTAGCAGAATGTTGTAGGTGAAGCCTTTCTACCAGTTTCATTTTTGAAATTAATGTTTTTGTGGTATGTAAGGTTTCTATTCAGAATGGCATTTTTAATGCTAAGCAGATTTACCTTATTTTGACCAATTCTTCTGATGAGTAAAAGAGTCATATTTGCAAAGCCAGTTCCTAGGTCAAACTCAAAACTAATATTTTGAAATGAAAAGCTGTGATTTAAGCTTATATTGTGGGTTGTATTTTGAAAAGTGTGCAACTGAAGACTTTCACAATGGACTGTGAGGGCATAGATGCTTTTATGTCAATGAAGAATGGTAAGATTTATGATAGAGTCATACTGTTGTCTTAAAAAAAAAGAAGCTTTGCTCACTATTAGAAATGTTTGTGACATCTGATTAGGCCTTGCAGATACAATGACAGAGATCCACGGTGAAGAGCAGAAACAGAGTATGTCTTGGCAATATCTGTTATGGTGGCTACTGACTAGCAAATTCCTCTACCTAGAAATACAGAGGTAAATCTCTCTGGAGTCGGTGGGTCAATCTTAACACTCTTACCTCAGTAAGATGGTCTATGCTGACAGAGATAGGGTTAGAAGGGCTTGTTCTTATTTTCGTTTTGGTCAAAATGGTGCTGAGGACAGAATGGTGAGCAGGAAGATATTTCCAGTGTGTCAAGAACTCCAATTTATATGTACTGCTGCTCCAGTACTGTTCTGTTCTTGAAAGTGCTGGTGACATGTCTCTGGCTGAGACTAGTACTCGCTGTGTGACCCTCCCAGAAATGAAGTAGTAGAAAAGTGCTGGAGTAACTGGCTTCAACAGACAAGCAATAGCAACATGGTGCCAGCTGAGCATGACAGACTGACTGACTAAAAATGATTCTCTTGTCTTTCATTGCTAGAAGGTGGCAGCCTGTCAGCACTGTCTTCAGGTGTGAACCAAGGAAAGGAGGAATCTTGTTCTGAGGAACTGTCATCTTTCTGAGACCAGTGTCAAGTCTGGTCTTGCTGCGCTTATAGGAATGAGTTAGGAATAAGATATAGGCTGAAAGGCACAAATGCTCATCTTCTGAGATTGCTGAACCCAGGCAAAGCTGAGTCTGGGGTGCATTTAAACTGGCCTGTTGCATGGGAGAGCATTCTTAGGTGCTGTGTGAAGTGACTCTTTCCAGCCATCCGAGGGTTTCATGGACAAGAGTTTCACTCTTGTGTGGATTTCGCTGTTGTGTGAGCGAAAAGGCTGTAGAATTTAGCCTAAGGTGTGGAAAGCCATTTCAGTGTCTCAGAACAGATTTTCAGTTTGTGAAAGGGAATTGTAACAATTGTGGATGGTAAAATGTTTAGTCATGCTGTTTAATGTGAGGCACTCAACACGGGAAGCAGAAGGAGTAATGGGAACAGAATTTGCATTTACACAACATAATCTATCCCAGTTTGGCACATGGTAACAAGGAAATGCAGTACTAAAGAACTGCACAGATCTGCTAAGAATAGATATTCCTCCATCTGAGCAGTTTAATTGCAGATGTATGCCGTGCCAGGATATAATGCATGGGATCATGCTGAGAGTGGGCTACTGTCCCAGTGTCCCTTTAATTTTTGCTTACTCTGTTTCTTTAAGGGAGTCTAGTGAAACCTTCTGGAAGGATGTGCGATGTTCCTCCTCCTCTCTAGGAGTTACAGAGTTTGATCAGTGTGGAAACGATTTGAGTGTTTGCAGCGGATAGTTAGAGGAGATTTACACAAGATGCAAACTTCTCAATCCATGCTGTATTAAGAAACTGCAGCAGGATGAGAACCAAAAGCCAGCATCACTGGAGACTGTAGGAACTATCCCAAGAGGCTAAAATTCAGAAATGCTTGAGTTGGCTGAACTGCCCTGTCTGCAGTGTGAAAGTCTTTCCCATTCTGCTTAGTTTTCTCTATAAAAAAAAAAAAAAAAAAAAAAAAAAACTTTTTTTGTGTGTTTTTTAAAAACTGTGTTTTCTGGGTGTTGCTTAAGAGGAACATCTACTCCAAAGCTCTGGATGATGTGGGGTTCAGTCACAGTCCTCACTAGTAATCAAGTGACAGCCTAAAATCCAAGTAGTCAGCAAGACTTCTGGTGCTAACATTGCCCATGTAATTTAAAGCTTTGACATGAGGGAGAAACCTGCTGGAGGCTGTGAGGGCTGACGTTCAGGCCCTTTGCTTCAGTCACAGACCAGCAGGTGGTGCCTGGAACTATGAATCCAAGTGTAGTTGGCAATGGGGAAGGAGAACTGTGAGCAGAAGAGGAAACTTTAGCTGTCTTATTTGTATCTGCTTCATGTCCCTCTGCCCATGATCCCAGTGGAGCTAGAACATGAGAGCCATTGAGAAGGAGAAATACAAAGGGTTAAAACACTTAGATGTCTCACTCATCTGTCATCTTGAACCCAGAGAGGAGCTATGCACACAGAGAAGAATGCTAAAAAGGGGATGTTTTTGTCCATTGGTGATGGAGAGAGAGCATAACAGATCTATTTGGAAGAGAGCTATCTGGACGTTCTGATTTATAAACAGTTCTTGGTCTCTTAATCTCTCTCTCTCTCTCTCTCTCTCTTTTTTTTTTTTTTTTAACAGCGATACTAGGGCTATTTATTTATTTATTTATTTGACAAAAGTTATGCCCCTCTCTGGGATAGAGCCCCTTAGGGCAATAGGATTTTTTTTTGACAGGTCTTAGCAATTTGTAACAGCATTTATTGCAGATGCTCATCTACCAATCTACAGTTTCCCAGAACCACTGAGAGCAATGAGCATCACAGCTAGTTCAGGTGCCCATTTATCCTCTATTTACTCTTTAGCTATCATTTACTGTTTAGCTCAAAGAAGTGATGTGTTCAGATGAGAATAGTAGAGATCTAGACATTCTGAAAAAAAAAAAATAGTTGTCAGTAATCTTTTCTTTTTGCAGTACTAAAAATGATCTAAGAATTAGTAGAAGTGTTGGTTCATACCCAGAAAGCTGGATTTTGGCAGTATATAATGAATGAGATGAAACAATGGGAAATATATTTCACAGATGTCTTGAGAGTGTTTCTCTCTTTCCCTATTAGAAGGAAGGGTATTTATTTAATATCTTCCTTCTCTATTCTTAGACTTTTCTTGCCTGTTTCCTTCCTGCTCTGCTCCCATTCTCTCTTCTACCCCCTTTTCTATCCTCTTTTCTCACCTTTCTTTCTCTCAAGTACAGAGCACCAACACTTTTCCTTTAGAATTTATACGATACACTAGATACTGTTTGTGTCCAGTTTAAATTTAGTTTTTGGTATCTAGCTCTCAGATACACCCAGATATTGGCTAGTTTACCAGCTTTGCTAGTGCTAAATCTACTTCAAATCACAACATTTGGAGTGTTGATTTTTTTTTTTTTTCCCTATTTCCTCTTACTGCCATGTCACTTGCTTGCTTTGAGAGATACAGGCACTTTGTTGTATGGCTTGGATTTCTTACACATTACGGAAGTAATTAATTCAGGCTAGTGCCACATACATTATACATGAGGTTTCTAAAGAACATTTCCCTACAGTTTACAGTGACCAAATAACTTCTATCAAAAGGATAGTACAAATATTTACATGCCTTTTCTATCTCCTCTATCTTGGTCAATATGTGGGTTGACTGCATGTATTTTAATTTATTCAGGATTTCTACATTTACTTGTGATCTTCCCAAATATTTGTCATATATCTTAGGTTCTGGTTGCCATTACCTGTGGTGAAGATGTGCACCTCGACATTTGAAAGAATCCTTCTGATTCTGTTCTGAATTTTGTAGTCGAAACCACCACAAACACTACACTCAAGTCTTCTAAGGTAACATGCTAGCAAAGACTGCTCACCCTGAAGTTTATTATAAAACTTTCAGTTTCGAACAGTGTGTGGTGGTGGGGAGGTGAACTGTTCAGCAAACACATCAGTAATATGCATGGAGTTATTTTCCCTTGTAGCTGATTTAAATTGTAAAAGCATCCTGTGTTTTTCGCCCCTCAGTTGACAGTAGAGTGCTTCTTTTCTTGTCTTTGCATGTTGCATATCACTAAGAAAATATTGCCTGGCAGTTTGGTGGCTGCTCAAAAAAAAAAAAAAAAAAAAAAAAATCATTCTGTACATCTGAAATCTGACAAACTTCAGTGAGAACTTTTAAGTGTTATGCTTGCTCTTTAGAAAAACCATTGTTGCTACTAAAAATAAGCATTCCTAAGATCTAAAGCTCAAATCACCAACGATAATCAGGCCTCTAACTGGACGGATTTTGTAATAGAGTTAAAAGCTTAAATTACTTGCAAATCCTTTCCTAACTATGATGAGTTTCAGTTCAAAATGTATAAGGCTCTCTATGGCAGAGAATTTTGGTTACAGAGAGTCTTATCAATATATGGCTGAAAACAACCACTTTATGCTAAGTAGACTGAGAACCTCAAAGCAAAGAAAGTGAAGTCAGGTGCAGAGTCTGCTACAAGGAAGCAAGAGATACAAATAAGGAAAGGATGAATATTGAAGAAAATTCTTAGTGCCAAGGTAATATATGTTATGAGTATAAGGAAAACCTGTTGATATTGATCTTATGTGCTATATAATAGTTGGAAGAGCTATGAGAAACTGTCTTGTATCTACAGACATATGAACCAGACTAGTTATTAAGCTCATTCCATATTTAGCTTCTGTGATTAAATGACCTGTGGATCAAAGAAATAAATTTGAACTTCATGTTATGCAAAATTAGACCAGTCACAAAACCAAATAAAGAAAAAAATTCTGTGTTTATGGTGATCATTAGTCTAATGTACTTATATTTTTGCAGAGTACAGGCCTTCATTTCCCAAGCAATAAATTGGGATGCCCTCAAGATGATTTACAAGCTCAAGAATAATTGTATTTTAAGAAATAAATAAAAATGGAAAAAAGGATCTTTCTTCTCTGGCTGGTTTACATTTTTGCAATTTAGCAGATAGTTTGTATTCTTTTCCTAAGCTCACTGTGCTCCGCAAGGCACAACGCTAAGATAAACTGAGACAACCTTGTTATGAGCTTTGAGCTGCCAGAGGGTTGCTGGTTATGATAACTTCTCAAGTCACTAGCCTGAGAGGCTAAAGGGGACTTGTGCATTGTGCATCTTGCTATTTCATCTGATTTGCAGTTTCCATGGGTTTGGCATTGTTATCTTTCTTTTGTGTTTTTTTTCTCTCGTGCTTTCCTGTTACCGTGATGCAATGCCAATTTTCATGATTTTGATCTAAGCATAGCTAAGCACAAGTACATGTAAGGAAACTGTTGTCTGTAGCCATTCCTGCACTTTTTCTCTTCCAGCTGCATCTCCAGCACGTGTGCATCTAGAGGAAAAGAAAACCCTCTCCTGGAAGTTACCTTCTTTTAAAGGTTTCTAAACAGTACAAGCAATTCAGCAGCCATCTTTTATTGAAAATAAAATTGAGAATCTATGTAATAGATCTCAAGTTAGTAGAAAGTAGCCTATGGTGATGACATCTCATAACTCCAACAGGAAGCACAAATCTTTGACTGAGTGCATTGGCAGCTACAACTGGGTGAGAATTGGAATGATCTAATTTCCTAGCTGTAAAGGCAGCCTTGCAAAAAGCAGTCAGAAGCTTCTTTTTACAAATATATGCCCAGTGCTAGCTATGTCCTTGCTTACCTGAGGATTTCACTTCTAAAATGCTCATCTTTTTTTACAGTAGCTCTAATTTTGCAGTCACTTTTAGAAGTAATGCCAAGATTGTGCAGGAAGCTCCCCAAGATGGTTGATGCAGTGGAGATTCACAGAAATAGAGTATTTCTAGCAGAGCTTCAGTTCAAGCAGAGCTAGTACCTGGTGTATTAAGGAAAAGCAAGGCCCTGGAGAGGAGGGGTAGCGAAGATAGCCTGCATAGGTTTGGCAAAAAGTTCAAAGTAGAATTGAGCCTCCTGACACCCAAACTGCTTTATCAGTTAAGGCAAGGCTGCTTTTAGATTGCAAGTAGAGGACCTCTCATTTGGTTTATTTTCTCATGTTTTCCAAAATTCTGCTTTTCCACTGAGAGGCTGTGAAAGAAAACTGTACAGGAAATGCAGTTTTCAGATTTGCAAATGCAGATCTGCAGTGCTACAGTTAAGTTTAGGCAAAATTTAGATGGTAAAACTTTCATTAAAATAATTCTCCTTGCTTTCTGCTTCCTGTATGCATAACACTTATTGTAGTATTTGCCCTTAATGCTCCATTTATTTCTCCCTGAACTTGAGCTTTATATCTAGCTAAAATACTCCTTAAAGTAAGCATTAAGCATGTCTGTTTTAAGAGTATATATCTTCATGTTCCACTTTCTTCTCAACCTTTAAAGAAATACATTTTTATGCAGTTTGAAGAAAACTGCTCAAGGTAGAAGTTCTCAAGAATTTCTCAGGAGCATCTAATGTGTTTAAATATTGATGTATTTTCTATTATGATTTAAAAAATGTGCCTTCCAGAGCTTTGAGGTGCATGCACAAATCAAATTAAAAGCACACGTAGAATCTTATGTGAAAGTATGGAAAGGGAATCTTGGGAAGAGCTATTGGTCTGAGGAAGACTTATTCTTGTAAATTAATTGGGAAGGCATTTGTACAGTGTGAAATAAATACTGCTCCTACTGTTTTACTTTCATACTTAAAAATGAAAATGGAAAGTCTGAATTACATTTGGTACAAGTAGTGGGACTGTATAGGAAACAACTTTCAAAGCTTGGTAACCTTTTTGATAAATGCATTTTCATTTATCCAGTGTAATACAGTATAATTAAATGGCTTTTTAGACCAAGAAAATATTTTACTTAAAGGAATATTTTATGGTGATGACAGTTTAGCATGGATATTATGCCAGGAGAAGATGTAAACTTAATTCAGAATCTCAATTCAGAGTTGCAAAATAGGTCTAAGAATGCAGCAGTTACAGTAACACGTCAGACAAGACCAAATTTCCTTCTGTATACTTTCTGATAGGGCCATTTTAGGGCTCATAAGATAACTGACTTTTAGGGTAGGAACTTATTCTTTCCTATGAAAATGTTATCCTTATCAGAAGAAAATTTTAGGAAAGCTTGCTATGGTACTGCATGGATTTTATTTCCAAACTATGGCCCTTCTGGACCAGATATTCTGCCAAAATACCTAGGATTCTTCTGTCAAACCTAGGATTATTGATATTTTAGTGCTGTTACCCAATAAAGAACATGTAGAAGCATTTAATTAAATTAATTAAATTAAAACACGCGTTTTATTCCCATAACTTAAAATAATTTATTTTGTATATTTTACTATCTCTTGATTAGTGTGATGTGTGATTTTCTTATATAACTTGGACTCTTCAGTTAGTTGGTGCTGAATATCAGAAGAATATCCATGAATGCATGTATTTTTTTTGTGTGTGGTTTTTTTTCCCCCTGTTTCTTCGGTCCCCCCATCACCTTTTTCTCTTACATTCTTAGAGACCAGAATTGCTGTTCTGAATTTTAAGTTTGACTGACATATACATTTCAATGATTTTTAAACAATTACAATAATGTAGTTTTTCTTTTCACTGAAGAAGGTCACGGTAGATGTGTCTTACACAAAGCAATGTACCTGGTGTGAGGTGCCAGGTTTCCCACTGCATAATATGCAGCTTTGGAAGTACACCTTGATTAACCTGTCTCTACTATTAAGTTTGCTTTTAATCCTCTAAGACTATGTCTATGCTAGTGGATTGATCAGTGTCAAAGAGCATTTCTAAGCACTAGAATGTGATTGTCAGTTCTACTAGATTGTTCTTATATTCCCTAAGTATAAATTAGCTAATCCCAAACAATTTTTTGACACAGCTCAGAGGGTCATTCCCAATGGACTAAGAGAATTTATTAACATAGTCCAAGTTATTCCATGCTGCTGCTTTCAGTGCTAACCAAAGTTCCTGAGCATGCTTAATTAAGTAGCTTGGTTTAGACATAGCCCCTACAGTCTTTATGCGAGAACTAGTAAAGGAAGTCCTCATTCTGCACAGAATGCAAGCTTAGCCTTACCTTACATAGCAACTAAATGTGAACCTCTTCTACCTTTTTATCAGATGCTGATCATAAAGTAATTTGGACTGGAACTCCTGTGTATTCCTACTGTTAAAATAGAAGTTCTTTGTAAACTAACTGGACCCAGAATGGCACAGTGATAGCAACAGAGAAGAAACAACCCTGAAACTTTAGCAGAAAAAAAAAATTCTACCAATCCTATTGTGTTATGAGGGTGTAACAGGTGAAATCAGTTGAATGTAATAAGATCAAGTAATGTAGTTTGGATCACAAGAAGTTGAAAGACAATAGCTTCTTTTTTTTTTTTTTTTTTTTTGGTCACGGAAGGCATAAAACTTGCAAGAAATTAAAATGCTTCCTACAGACCATTAAGAGCCCATAACAAGTTTGTTTCTTACAAGAGCAGCCAGATTAAAAATTCCTGTGCAGCTCTGCTTGTGATGTGTATATACACTTAATACCTACCCAAATCAAATTAATACCTGTCTGAATTCAACCAAATTCATTGTTCAGAGTTTTTCCCTGTTAAAAACCTCAGATAAGAGGGTTTATTTGTTTGTTTGTTTGTTTTCAGAATATCAATAAAATATCTTCATGCTGCATTATCTGAAGTTACTACTGTGGGAATTAAGGTTGTTCAGGTTCTCGTGTTGCTTTTTTTTAAATGATTTTCTTAGGGTAAAAGGAAAGGGCAGGTAATTGAAGACCAAGAATACAATTAATGTGTGTAATGTGTGTAATGTGTGTATGTGTATTAATTCTGATTGTTAATTATGTGCATATATATTAATTAAAAGGAATATATTTTAAACAGTTAATTTTTGCTTCCAGACTAGAAATGTAGTTATTACCATGCAGTGATCTGAATAAATATCTAACTATAGACCTTATATACATAAAGTTAAAAAAAAAAAATTAAAGAGAAAGCTTATTCCGTTCACGAGGAGAGAAATGCTTTGTATCCACATACATGTATAAATAACTGGAGACCAGTAGATGGTGCTCATTGTGTAGCATAGTCCCAGGGGTTAGCAAAACCAATAAAATTTGTTGTTGTGCAATGAAATCAAAGTCTGTGCAACTCTTTACAGCCACTCTGAACAGATGGTAGGAATGTTCTGTCTAATTTAGTGTGCAATGCTAGCTTGAATACAGATTCATATACCACATTATGATTGTTAAGCTAGACTTCTGGCTGGAAAGAAATTGCTACCACTCTCATGGGGGACAATGTGAAGACAGTGGTGGCACAAGGAGAGGAGGTCAATTTGTAGGGATTCAAAAGAAAAAGGACATGGAGGGACATACTTGAAGTAGATTAATATGGCAAAGAGGAAGAAAACAGAGATACCTACAGTGCATTGTGGGAGAAAAGAGGGAAACACTGCTGAGGTAGGAGAATAACTGTTTGAATAGATTAAATAAAGGTGAAGAGGACATGGAAAAAGGGAGATATTTAAGAAAATTAATAGAAAAATATGAAGGAGAACTGAGAGGGTGCTAGGAGAATGACAGGTGCAGGGAAAATAATATGGAAAGGGGAAACATGCAACAAAATGACTGTGTATTCCTAGAGTGTAGATATTATTAATCTTTTGGTCTCACATATGCCAATAGCACAGTGATGTAAGATTTGAATAAGAAGGGTTAAGCTTAAATGCCTGGCAGTTTTTGAAATGAGCATATTGACTTGTGCTCCCACTTAAAAAAATAAAGAATAATCAGGATTTTTTTTTAGTATTAATAGATTTGGAATATTTTGGGGTACATTTACCTAGAGTACTGTGTACTGCTTGGTGCATGTCTCTTGGCAGGCTATCATGATGAAAGCTGTGTGGTGAGGTGTCAGTACTTTGCCACAGGATATAGTAATTTGGACTGTTGCCTCCATGTAGTTACTTGCTGCACTTTTGCTGTTAGCTGTGGCGTAGAGCACTGTGATACTGCCTGGTTGTTGCATGGAAACCCTTTGATCCAGCTGGATTTGGCCAAGAGATAAGTTCATGGAACAAGTTCATGGACAAGTTCAAGCTTATATAGCCTGTCAGGCAGTAAGGTTAATGCATCAGGTGAAAACCCCTACCAGTTCACTCAGTAGTTTCATTGCATGCTCATTATATTTTTCCATGGTGTGAAAAACATCTGGAGAACTGCCCAGAAAGTCCCTGCTGAAAAGGAGGATAGTAAAGAGGGATACAGATTAGGCTTTCTTTTTCTCTTCCAGCAGTTCACCAACAGATGGTGGCAGAGACCCTTCCCAAGACCCACAGGCAACCTCTACTTCTCAGTCTGGGCTGGTGTCAAGACATAAAGGCGGCAAAGTATAGCTGAGTGGTCGCATGGAACCAGTGATGAAAGCAAGGGAGATGGGAGCCTGGACAACAGTGTTACAAAATTTGAGAGTGCCAAACTCTTTGTTAGAGCTGTACACGCTCATGTAAGTTTATGATTTAGAGGACCTTGAAGAAATACAGAATAATCTTGTTCAGAACATGGAAAATGTATCCCAAAAATATAACTTATGATTTGTTACTTTGAACAGTTTGTAAGTCTTATTAATATTTCTGTACTTAACATATAATTTATAATCCTTATGTTTTATTATTTAACTGATGTAGGGTTTTCTCGCAATCTTGTACTTTTATGGATTTCTCACAAATACATCCATACAGGGATATGTTGACATGCACACACCACACCAGCTTAAATAAGAATTCATTTACTTAAAACTGCTTCAGCTGTCTGTCAGACTTTTGTAGCCTTAATGATTTTACTGAGGACCTGTAGCTGGAAACATTCTCAGGTGCTTACAGGTGTTTATACGGATCTATAACTCAATTTAGGCAGAGATTACTGTAAGAGTAGGAGGACCCTGTCCTGAACTCTGCAGAAACATTTCTATCAGCATGTAGCATGAAATGCTGGCACCTGGCTTTGAGAGAGGTAACACCTGCTCTGCCCAAGCCCTGCTTCAGTCAGCTATTCCTCAGTGTGTCTGTCTTTGAGACTTCAAGTACTCCCTCTGAAATCAATGGGACTCTCTTAGTCAGGCATGTGCTTTAAGCAGATTGCTGAACCGGGACCATTCTGTGCTATCTAAGTGACTATACGCTCTTCAGAATAATAGAAAATCTGTCCCTCTGTTATTTTAAAAATGACTCAGAAAATTATTATATTTGCCTTCAATTGTCTTCCATTGAAAATGAATTCAATCAAAATATGGAGAATCACTACTCATAGTATTGGAAAAATAAATACTTAAAAGTTTTCTCATGTTATTTTGATGGCTACATTTGTTCTGTGCTGCTCTATCAATGAAGTTAAGGAAGTGAACTGTTATTATAGTTCTGCTTGTTTGGAGTACAATATAGAGACTGATTTTCTGTTTATGATATGCTTTAAAGGAAAAAAAAAGGTGATTGTTCGTGTTTTATTCTTAACTCAAATACACTGGAGAGGAAAATTTTGCGGCCTCTGTAAGTGTAAACACCTGCTGAGTCTCACTAGTACTTTGCTTCTTAAAGAATATATGGCTTAGTTTTCATACAGAGCTCTATTCTGAACTCTTTGCAGTGGTGACTAGTAGACAAGGATAAAATTTGATGTAGGAAAAATGCGTGATATTTTCACAACAAAGGTGTTTATCACTAGAAGGAATGGCAGATAGACATAATTGTACCTTAAAGCAGAGCTCGCTGCTATGTTGATTGGTTTAAAAAACAGTCAAATGGTTTTTAAAAATGCCGCTTGACCATGCCATCCAAATGTAGCTTGGTGAAGTATTATAGCTGGACCCTGGAGAAAACAGCATGGAGGGAGTTATCTGAAATTAAAGGACCATCATGATCACTTTGTAACTGGTGGAACTCAGATTGTGGTCTCTGTCTTGGGAGAACAGACTTTGCTCACTGACTATGTAGGCCTGGATTATTTTTGACTTCACCTTCATTTACCTATTTCATTCCAGCAGCTGTAGCTTTGTCATTCAACCTGCATGAAAACTAATTGCAGAGAGGTCAGGTTTTGTTTTTATTTTTCTTCAGAAAGCATTAGCTTTCTATTTGTAGCATTTTACTTGATAACTAATGCTTTCCATTATACCAGACAAATTTTTGTTTATAAAATCCTCTTGACTTGACGAACTGCTTCCACCTCTCTCCTTAATTGTCCAAATACAATTAGAGGTCTAGATGAAATGAATCACCTTGGCAAAAATTCAGCCAGTTTTATTGCCAAATCCAAAGACTGTCTGAGTGGGAAAAAATGGCACACAGGCACACTTGATTTAAAAACAATTTGAAATGTGATCATGTGTGGTATTAATTCCAGATGAAACTCCGGAGGGTAATTACTTAGAAGACACTGTTGTAAATCCATTGTGCCACGTTCCAACACTAAGTGTGCCAGGCCAGATGATGGTTTGGCATGTGGATTCTAGGACAGAGTAAATTAGTGATAGTCTTCCTGTATGGCCTCTTCAAGGAGGAAAAGCTGTGACAGAAAAAGCAGACGCCTATCTGCTGTTTTGTCATGTCTGAGCAATGACCAAACTCTGGAAAGAAAGAGGAATAAGCAAAGTCTGCTAACCAGAATGGCTGGACTGATACAAGAGCCGTACTAAATTGGTGCAAGGTAAAATCTGAAGGGTTTTCCTTTTCTTATAAAAACAAAAAGGAAATCAGACATGTCAGAAAGCATTCTTTTTTATTTTATTTTTCTTTCTTTTTTTCTCTCTCTTTTTTTTTTTCCTCTTGTACATGTCATCATTTTCCGTCCTCAATATATGTGCCTGAAGTTTCTGAAATACTTTTCAATTCAAAATAAAAACATTGTTTTCTAGTTCGTGAGAAGATTGTACTATTAATTGGACATCTTCCATATTTAATAAGAGATAGCCAGATCACTGGTCTACCGTATATAGAAGGGTCAAATTTAAAATATGGTTTCATAATCAATATTTCCTGATTATTGATTACCCAGTTACTGATATTATATATGTTCAGCATCAGAAAAGCACTTTAATACTGTGGTATTTCATTTTGAAAGTTAAATAAAAGTTTTCATATTAAAATCCTGAAGTCATATGCAGATGGTCACCAAAATCCTCTTGTTAAAACATACATTGATTACTGTATTAACTAACCATGAATTAGGCAGTTCTCAAAGAGGTGATACAGTTAATCATGGCTATTTATCTGCATCTTGATCTCAGCTGCAGCAATTAACAGTAGTTTAGGGAAATTTCTACAGGAATCCATATTTTGTGGATTCAAGACCTGTCTCTTGTGTGGTAGAGACACTCCATAAAAGTGCAATTCTAATTTGCATTCTCTTATTTGTAGACATTTTTGCCTTCTTAGGACTGTTAGACCCATTGCCAGCGCCTTTAGCTTTCTGCACTAGAACTAGACTCGCTAGACTTTATCACCAAAAGCAAAAGCTCTTACCTTTTGATTGAAATGAATATTTCCAATTGTTAGTGATCTTATCTAAGCAGACCAACCTCTGGAGAGGCAAAAAATGCCAACTTTTGCACAGTGTAGATAATAGGATTTCATCAAAAATTAAATGTGTACATTAGCTACTCTGCTCTCACATCTATTGAAATGTCTTTAACAGTATTTCTCTGAGGCTGAAAAAATCTAAGAATTAATAAAGTTACACATTTGCTGCAGCATTAATAATGACACCTAAATGCATTTAATAACAATGTAGAATGTTGGAATTCCGCAATAGTTTTATTTTTCTGTAAATAACAAAGGATATGCTGAAATAATTTATAAGTACCATTATTTTTACATGTAGTCACACATCTATTTTAGCAAATAATACTAATAATTTGAATGGACTTTCAATTGCCCAGTATATAAAAACTATAGTGCAGCTGCTTACAGAAGGCCAAGAGTGTTTAATTCACATATGGGTATAAATTTACATATACCAGTAAATATACTGAAACTTGGCAGATTAACACTTACTAGGTTAGATTAGTTACATCTAAAGACATCTAAATTAAATATATATTTTTTAAGCTAGGTTAAACTCAGGCTGCCCCTTGTGCCATTGATTTAATCTCTACAGATGTGTTCCTTTGATCTAAATTGTTGCTGGGGGAAGAAGATGGGAACAAAAGTGAAAAGAGAGGGAGGTATGCCAAGGCTACCTTAGGCTGGTTATCTGTCATGGAGCTGTAGCATTAGTGCTGTAAGCAGTGGAGAAAATTGAAACTTGAGAAAGATTCTCATCTTAATAGTGAATGTATTGATCTCTGGATGTGACTTTTTCTGGATGAATTATACTGTAAAAACTAATGAGTAATAACACTGGGCATTTACCCTTTAGTTAGCAAAAGTTAGATTACTGGTATTTTATTGTAGGTGTAAAACAGGAAGAAAACTGAAAATAAATGGGGAATGCAATGTTTATCACGGTAAAGAAGCAAGATAAGGGGGAGAAAAAGAGGGAGAGAAGGCAACATATTCTGTGTTAACTGGGAATTGTTACTTGCAATGTTCTCCCATCGTTTTTTGTCAGGCAATTTGTAGTTCATCAGCCAAGTAATCATGCCTGTTGTTTTAATCCTCCAATGTCTGTAAACTGCCAGATTTGACAAAGGAGGATAAAATGCAGAGGTCAGTCTTCAGGGGATGGCTAGAGTCTGGGCTGGCCTTTGGTGTTTGCTTAAAACAGCACTGAGTTTGCTGGGATTTGCTCCGGGTTTGACTCTGGTTCCTGTACTGTTGTTGATTTCTAACTATGGTAGTTGTCCGACTCTTCTGCGGTTCCAAACCTGGCTTTCCACCAAAGAGACACTCCCTGGAACCCAAAAGCCCTAAGGGTTTCTACTCCTGCAGATAGAGAAAAAAGCAGTACGGAATAGGAAGAGTTTTCTGTTTATGCAATGAAACAGACCAAATCACAACTGAGGTCATAAATTCTGGGAATTTATTCAGGCTTTTTAATCTGATAATTGAAGATCAAAATCCTAAAGTAGGCTTTAGAACTGGATGTATTCTTCTTGCTCTTTATCTGATAACCAAATATGAATGCCTGGGGGGAAGAAAAACAACCGAACAAATTGAAAATTAATACAGATATGTGGTTGTTTTCTGGAGGGTGTGGAGAAAGGGAGGCACTGGGAAACAAATTTAAATTTTTGAGAGATCATTGCACTTCACAATTACAACAGCAAAAAGAGATCATCCTAACTCTCATATGGATGACTGAGGAGGAATTAGGCTGATATGGTTTATATACCCATATGTATATGGGTACGTATATATAATATATAATGTAACTGTACAAATAGAACTCACATGCATCTAATGTATTTTGGAGGACAGGGAATGAGTGAACAAGAACCAGTAAGAACTTTTCAAAAGCATAAGTTAATTATTTTTGAAAAGAATACAAGCTATCAAGCTTGAACCATGCAATAACAAGTAGTTAAGGCAGTTGAGGAAAATTTCACTTTGGGAAAAAACTGCAGATAAGAACATAAGTAAATGCTTTCAAAAGTTTTTGTTTCCCCCTAAATCATCATTTGACCAGCTGTACAATGGAGCATAATCTGGTTCTACTACATGACTTTTTAAAGTCACATTGGAAACATGAAAGAATTCTAAATCTTTGGATTTTGGTACGTTTTGAAGTTGGCTTTTGTTATACATGCTGAATCCTTATTAAGAATTTGGAAGTGTGATGTAAATGAAGTTCTGAGACATTTAAGAACATCTCTGCTTACAAAGATTAAAAATGTTATGCTGCTTGAGTCTACTCTCTTGTAACCCATGCTCTAAGACAGAATCATCTTGGAGGATCCTAAGCATGTCATTGATTTATAAAGAAGGATTTTTAAGTAAAAGTTAGTGTTGCAAAACGACATAATAATTTCTTTTGGAGGAATGGGTGGAAAATAAGAACTGTGATGAAGATTAGTGCTATCTTTTTCCTGCTTGCTTTGCGAGGTAGTTCTTAGAAGGCAAGGAGATCTAGCACAAAGCACGTGAGACCTAATGATAGAGCATAAGTCGCAGAGATTGTTTTGTGGAATTACTGGCCACTGAAGATCAGACTAATACAAAATCTAACCAGTTTTATAGTTTTTAGTAAAGTCTATATGACTAGGTTTTATTATTTTCAGTAATTGTGTTAGAGTTGTATTTAGACTCCAGGTGAGAGTGGGGCCTTCTGGCTAGACGCTCTAATGACCAGGCAACTAATCCATCTTCCAGGAGCCTATGGGCTAAATAGGCCAAGTGGGGTCTGGGAAGGAAAATAGAGATGCTGAGTTCTGGGATGATTTGACAAAGATCAGGCAACAAGTCAGTTGCTAAAAGCAGAACTCTTTTTTTCCCAGTGGAAATGAAGTATTTAAGACCAAATGAAACAAACCAAATCCCATTTTCAAAAACATAAGTTGCTGGAATCTGGGAAAAGCAGGGAAAATGAAATAAACAAAAGGTCGTCTTATGCAGTGATATGTACACCTGTTCAATTGGCCTGAAAATAGCATGAACTGATCTGATTTAGTTTTTAATAAAAATGCTGCAATCATTTGAAAGCATATTGACTGCCACATTTTGGTGATGTAGTGGGGAGATTTTTAACAATTATATGTTTTTGTTCAGAATTAGTGGCATAATCTGGCTTTTCTGTGTAGGGATTCTATTTAGTTAACTATTAAAGATGGAGTTGGAGAAGAATTCTGAAAAACAAATCAGAATACACCACAAATTAAGGTTGGTCTATGTGATTCAAGGTAGGGTATTTTGTTCGTTTGTTTGTTTGTTTTTAGAGAAGATAATAACAATGAATCCTTCATTACAGATGGGGGGAATATTGTTGAAACAACATATACCAGTGCCTGCAGTTGTATATTTCTACACAAGGTTTCAAAAGTTAAGCTAAGAACAAGAGAAGTATATTTACCATGACCAAAAAACACTTTAAAAGAAATTTCACTAACATGCTTAGTAAAAATACAGGTAAAACAGGGTTTCATGGTTTAGACACAGTGCCTGGCTGGAGTCTAAATAAAATATATTGTGAGGATGCTACACTAAATTATTAATCTGAAAAAAAAAAATCAGTTTTGCTTTTAGATTCTCAGAATCTAAAGAAGAATCTGAAGAAAAGCCTCAGATACTTTCCCTGCTTTTTTCCCTAATTCTTAGTGTTCCCAGAAAGTGTTTATTTGCTATAAAAGCCAAAATGACACTTGAAATGTCAATGACAATTTGTCAGTGAAATGTCTTCTACCTAGTTGTTAAATTACTGGGTTTTTTTTCTGTTGTTTTGTTTTTGTTTGTTTGTTTGTTAGTTAGTTAGTTAGTTTGTTTGTTTGTTTGTTTTCAGGAAGAATTAAAACCTAAGGGTAAAATCTAGCTCTGGAAAACATTCCAGTCTTTTCTTAAAACTCCGTACCACACTAAGTATAGATGGCACCTTTCAAAAATTGTTTTCCAGAGAACAAAAAATGTTTGTTTGTGTGAAGTAACATGCCATATGTGTTACTATGCATTTTTCCAACATCATCCTACTCTTTTCAATAAAATATGCCTTGGTTGCTTCTCTTCATCCCGATTCTTTTCCCATCAATCTCAGCTCTTGTGACAGAAGTTAAGATTAAGTGGATGGTCTGTTTGCATGATTGAATTGGTTAATACTCAAGAAAGTCACTTTTACCTCCAGGCTATGATTCTGTGTCTGGACACGTGCCATTTCTTGCTGTTGTCCAGGAGCAGCTGAGATGAGAGAGTAATAGCTCAGGTCATCTTTGATGTCCTCACAGAGACTGCGCATATAGCATCAAGACATGTAAGTCATGTGAAAGATGTTGGCTTAGCCAAAAAAAGTTGGCTAGACTGCCATTTGGTAGGTAACGTCTGCTCAAGACTGAGAATTTGCTATGGAATGGAAATAATCTTCAGCTTCACCACTTCAAGCTGCAATCACCTTGTAAGAAGAATAAATACCTTTGTTTAGTTTTTCATGGCTGCTATAAGAAACACCATGCAATTAGACCTTGCTTTCTAAAGCAATTGGCATTTCCAAAGGCCATGGATTTCTTGTAGGGAGAACTCCATTCTAAAATAATACTGACTTACTGACTTATCTGAATTACCTTAGTTGGGGAAATTATCATGATTTTGTAGTTTGTCTTTCCTTGCAGTATGTTTATTATTTACTCATTATATTAGAGGAGAAAGAATTACTTCTCCATGCATCTTCAACCGTTGTCTTTTCTGCCCTGTCCACTGAAACATGAAGCACAGCAGAATATGAAAATCAGCAAGGAGATGAAGGCCTTGGTAAGCCAAAGACAAGGTTCAAGTTCATTTGGAATATATTATTTTATCTGATTGCATCATCCTTTCTTAGTTGTAATGAACTATATTGCATTAAAGGAAAAAACTATAATACTGCAACAGAGATTATATAAAAGGTCCTGTGAAGACCTGAAATGCATCAGCATTCTTATGGAAGTAAATCAGCATATCCTTATAGCCACTGCCAAAGATTCAACTATGGCTGTCAAACACATTCTATATTAATTTATTCAAGTACTTACAGTAAATCTTAACAATTTGGATTTGCAACTGTTTCCTTCTAAAACAAATCATTGAAATTGGAATACATCAAACTCTTGCTGCTTTATAGAAACTTAAATCAAGGTACAGTTGAACAAGACATTTGATAACATTTTCAATCATTTCAGTTATTTCAGTTAAATAACATTTTCAGGCAGATATTTTTCCACTTAAGGTAAATACTCTATGTCTTTCTGTCTTTCTGCCTTCCTTTCCTGTTATCTCTGAGAGAATCTTATCCAAGCAGGGAAAAGAGCTTAACCAAGAAGTTTTAGTTCTTGCAGTAATTTTATAGTTTTTCTTTTACACATTTGCATTTTTACACTTTGACCCTCAGTTTCCATTTTTTTTTGTGAGAGTATTTAATAATGAGATGATGAATATTGTTAAGAGAGAGTTATGAGCAGCATATACCAAACTGAACCATTATGAAGTTTTGAAAAAAATTGTGTTTTTATAAACCAGAAGTTGTTAGCTGATTTCAGCCCTCATAACTGCAGGACAGACCTCTGTAAAATGTAATCCATCTGCTTTTCAGAGACAGTCATTTCTATAAGGCTTTGTACTGCATCCTTAGAGTTAAGGAATCTGGACTCTCAGACCAAGTGTGGAGGAGGAGAAAAACCTTATGTGAAAGGGTCCTCTGCTTCTTGATTGCCAAGAGCACCTGAATTCTCTATCTAGTAGCAGAGAATGTTAGTTTTACTGTAATGTAGCACAAGCCAGGGTGAAAGAGAAAAATATAAATAAATAATATAATATTAATAATTATTTATATATAATATAAATATACTTAATAGTAGTATAAATAATAATTAACAAATAAAAAAAGGTGTTGGATGTAGAACTTCTGAAATAGTTCATGCCTAATACTGACCTATAGGTACAGTGATTTACCACTGAAATTGTTTCCAAGAGTAAGTAGTACTTATTTCCTTCAAGTACACTCTCATAAGAAAAGTGACCTCCACACTATTTGGCACCTGGTTCTTGAGAATGATTAGGTCATCTTGTGAATTAATTAAACCAGGTGGTGACATATGAAAGCATAACAAATGATGTAAGAATGTATGGAAGAGGCATGTTAACTTCTACAGGAACCTCATAAGGTAGAGATGATGCCTCTTTGTTTTCTTTTCTGTTTTTCTTTTTTAATTTAATAATCTTGGACGTAATAAGCTTCTTTTATTATAGTGAGCATTTGACTATACTTGTGATGTGATTTCATTGACATACATCATATTTCCTCATTGTCATCTCTCTATCAAATGAATTATCTTACCCTATTTAGCCATTCACATTATGACAGCTATTCTATATCTTGATTGCCTTTGGCATCCTTTTCTTGAGGTCTTGCTCTTTTTGAGAAGAGGTGGTTGAAACATTTCACAATGTTGATGGAAGCTCACTGTGGATTTAATATAGAAATAGATTTGTTCTAATTCTGATGACTGAGTTGTGATTTAATAAAACCATCTGTTAAAACACGATTTTTATCACAATAGTAATAGTAGTTGCAGAGCCTTTCTGTATAACTGTATGTATATGTTAGGATTCCCTCTTCCTCTCTCTATCCATGACTTAAGAATTATAAATGCTGAATTTCATCTGCCATCGTATTGCCCAGTAAATCTTGAAAGGTCCTTATAGAGCTCTGCACACTCAACCTTAATTTTTATGATCATGAATAACATAATGCCGGCAATGAGTTTATCCCCTCAGTATTCACACTGTTTTCCATTTTGTTTTATGTACATGCTTGACTGCAAAATTCAGTAGATGTTCTCACCTTGTTTGGGAAAATTGACTTTTAATGCCTTTCTGCTGTTATCCCATCTTCAACTGCTTACTTATCCAAGAGAGCATCCTTTCAACCCTGTTATCTTGTAACATCTTAGTATTTTTAAAAGGCTTTGTGAAGAGTCTTTTGGAAATCCAAGTTGAACAAATTCGTTGACTTCGCTCTTGTTCTATAATTATTTTTTCTTTTAAAGAATGCCAGAAAATCTGTAAGGTAAGAGTGCCCCTTGTGAAATATATTTTCCTATCTCTCAACACTCAACTTGGACAGGAGTTTTACAGCTCTTCTTCAGTGTTTTGCCTGTTGCCATCAATAACATTTTTTTTTTCTCCTGTTTGCATCACTACTCCACATATTTTAAGACTATTTGCTCTTGAGGGCCTTTCCTTAGATTAAAAGATTTCCTTTTCCTGCTCCCTTTTCTCTGTGCCACTGTTTGCCTGCTTCTGATCATGTATGTAGCAGAGGAAGCAATAGATTCATTGCATCTACATTTTTGTCTGTGTTATACCTATGGGAGAATATAACTCACCCACAGTGCCTTATTTAATTGCAAGTAAATTTGTTCACTGTGAAGTCCTTAAGAAATATGGAAGTTACCTAAACAAGTTTTGCACTTAATTTCTTCTTGGTCATTCTCCCATTATAAGTGTGTCTGGTTTTCCATAACATCAGAGCAATACTGCTCCTTTTAATGATGCAATAGTCTAAAAAGCAGCTGCTATTACAGTAAAGGCAATCATTTTAAAATCTGAGTTTGTGCATACTGATATGAGTCATTAGTCTTTCAGTCCATTTTGTAAGGTTTGGTAAGCATAGCTTCAAGTTCTTTTTAATTGGGAAGACTGCAACTGTCCTGTGTACTGCCATACATCTCAAGAACTTGTGCAAATGATTCATTGAATTGTTGACTTTTTGTGTTCCATTTGAAGATCTTCGTTCTTAGGAGATTAGAGAGACTGCTGGAGCTGCCAGCATCCCAAAGATTGGGCTTGAACTTTTTGTACCAAGACTCTCTTGCTTTTCCTTCTCATTTGAGAAAATATTAGTAGCTGAAAGGAGAGTGTCGACAGCAGCAATATGGCTGTCTCCTGTCTGAGCTTGAGAGCAAGCAGGTAACTTAGCATGCATCTGTGGATGGATATTTGTTTTCAGATTTAGAAAGTGTGTTGAACAGGTCAATAAATGACATCAGAACAAAACAAAACAAAACAAAAAACCATATCCCTGTGTTGTTTTCACCCATGACTTCCTTCTTTTTCTTATTCCATTAAGTGACTACTCTTTTCTTAAGTTCTTTGTTTCATTCGTATGTCTTTTAACATGTACTAGTTTGCTAAAAAAAATTTACAGAGTGTATCTTCTGTACATAACACTGGGTTATTAGAGAGCTCTGATACATTCTGGGATGTCCTTAGGGATATGAAAATGTCACAGGATTTCTTGAAGAGAACATTATCATCATTAGTGCCTTCCTAATTTGCTCCCTGTTTGGTTTTAACCAGAATTGTATAGTTATTGTAGCACGGTATATTAAATAAGTGTCTGCTGGGTACTTCAAATTGTACCACAGGGGAAAAAATATTCTCTCTTTTCATGAAATAAATTTTATTTTATTCATTAACATGTAAGTAGTTTACTTGTTTCCCTTTGTTGCTGTATTACTTAGCACATTTTTTATGAGACCCCAGGGGTATCCTTTCATTAATTCACATTTTATTGGGAACAATGCATTTAGTTTTGCTCCAGAATAAGCTATTCCTAAACAAGAGTGGATATAAATGTCTATGTAATAGCAGAAATCTACTGGTACTTTCAGAGCTCTGTTCCTTGAGTACTGTTTCTGGTATTCTGTGTATGGAATAGGCTGAAATGCATGTACTTGCTTGACCATATTTGTAGGCTAGGAAAAAAAATCATCATGAAGAGAATGAGAATTTTTAGCCTAAAAAGAGTCTGGCACAGATATCTATATTGTCACAGATCCCCTTATCTGGTCTTGTAAGACTAATAATGTCAGGCTATGCAAATGCTGGGTTGAGGAATCCCTAGAATACTTTGAGAAAGTTGTTTTGTGATTTGGGCTGAATTGGGACTGAATTACTACTGAACACAGGGAACCAAAACAATATCTCTGTGTGGCTTTAGAGTTTACCTTGCTAGCAAATACCTACAATATGGCAATACATGTGCCTCTCCATAAGATTGTAGTGGGGAGAAAAAAAAAAGAAAAGAGCAAGAATCTCCCAGTCACATCAAATCAGGGAAGAACGTAGATGATATCTAGACTACCTAGAAATCAATCCAAAGGAGAAGAAAATGCTCTCCATAAAGGAGATGTTCAGATCTTGGTGGCACCCTGAGTACCAAATGACTTTCAGGGTTTTCTGTGTAGACATTCTTTTCCCTAAGTTCAGTTGATGCTTAATTGAACTCTGCACTGTTCTCTCATTCAGTTTCTTTAAAATTGCATTCCACAATTTTCCTTTGTTTTCCACAATTTTCCTCTTTGTTTCCTCTCTGTTGTTTCTCAGTCTCTTTGTCTTTCTTTTCAGATACATTTCCTATTTGTGTTTTACTTTCATTTAATTCCTTCTCTCCTACCAAAACATCACTACTACCACTACTAGCATCAATAAAATGACAATCTTCTACCAAGCCTAGTCAGCTTAGAAAGAGGCTATTCAAACTATTGACTGGACAATATTAAATGTTGAGCTTAGGTTCTAAATTATTGTACTACTACTACTACTACTACTACTACTATGATGAGCATGCTTGCAGAATTTCCTACATAAAAGGAGGGATTCTTGGTTATTTATGAAGGAATGGTTTGATTATTGAAGGGATAGTTTGGTTATTTATGGGTTCATGTAATTCATGAGGTCTTTGCTTTTCCAAAGGAAATGAGTGCTTTCCATCAATCTCTCTCTTTTCTTTCTTTCTTTCTTTCTTTCTTTCTTTCTTTCTTTCTTTCTTTCTTTCTTTCTTTCTTTCTTTCTTTCTTTCTTTCTTTCTTTC
>VZSV01000072.1:1483698-1500821 GCA_013398735.1 Nothocercus julius
GGTAAGTGATTGGATGTTAAACAGAGCCTTTATCACTAAGACGGTAACATAGCAGCAAGGAAACTTAGCTACTTTCTCACACTCTGGATAACTGCAAAGCTACTATTGTTTATGCAGACTACCAAGGTCACCGTGCCTCTGAAAAACATGCTGAGATCTCTATATTACAAACCTAAGGCCTAACTTATGCCAGGAGCCTAGCTGAGTTAGAAGCCAAGGCTGTGGTTGTTCAAAACTTCACATGATCCATGTCCCTGTTCCTTTAGCCATTCTGCAACAACCATAGTTCTCTGTTATGAGGGATTCAGTGATTTAAGTGCTTTTCATTGATTTTTTTTTTCCTTTTTTTCATTTTTATAGGGATTATGCTGTATTGTTATTGTCCTCCTTTTGTTTGTCTGTACATTGCAGTGAAGGATTGAGAGCTATTGTAGTTACCTTGTATGAGAAAATTTGATTTTGAGACAATAATCCTAGACTTTTTTTCTTTATTATAGTTTATTGATAAATACAAGAGACAAACTCAGAGAAAACTTATAAGAAAAGACTTACCTTTGAAAATTAACTTATAAAACAGCTCTTATAAGTGACAGGTAAATGTTTATTTGCTCTTCTAGTCCAAGGACACTTACTGTGATACCAGGAAATTAACATTTTTTTTCTTAGTCTCTTTTATTGCAAAAGCAGAGATGGCCATGTTCAGTACTTTGATGTATGTATTAAGATACAGGTTGTAGGAGTGAACAGAGAAAAGATTCTGGGTCTATTTATCCTAGTTCAGGTAAACCACGAGCTGTATTTTGGCATGACTAGACTATTACATTTTAAATATTATTTCACAATAAAAACTAGTATCCCTAGAAGACTTTCAAACTTTTATCTAGAAACAAACAAATTAAAAAAAAAAAAACAAGGAAGAAGAAAGGAAAAAAGGAGGAGATTAATTCATGTGGATTTTTTGGTGGAACCTTTGTTGTTAGAGAATGAGTGTTTTCAAATGTCATCTTAGTATTTTAAACCATCCTTCTGCTGAATTCTCATTTTACTGTAGTAAGTTAACATGCACTACTAAGTATAGGTTTGTACATGCAAAGAATTAAAAATGATGACGGTAATATGAGAGTCAGCTGCACAGCATGCTGTCTCAAGGACTAGACGTGTGCATATTTTTATATATATAAATACCCCTTTATGTACATATAAAATATGTGTTTGTATATATATTTATGGAAGTGATTCGTTATTTAACACAAAAAAACAGTGGAGAGAGAAAAAGTCTAAAGGAAATCCTTTATACACAGAGCTTTGTAATCACAGATATAGCATAGTAGTGCTGATCATTTAAATCTCATGTATAGTACTTTACGGTAAGGCATGTTATTTGATAGAGAGTGTTAAATCAGCATTAAATCAGCATTAAACTCTATTGTATGTCTGTGGCATTCAGAACATGACGAAAAACAACAATTTGACACAAAAACGTCATAAAATCTGTAATGGTAAGTGCCCTTGACTAGGGTGGCATGCTATGACAAATACATAGCAGGCCTATAAAACTGAAAATAGACATATAACACATATTGTTTTAAGTTTTAACCTTCAGGGCGAATAAAGCATGACATTCTTTCAACTTTTAAGAATTTTCTTTTTACAAGGACTTCAAGATTTCAAAAGCCTTCATATTCTCAATTTGGGGCTTCTAACCTTCAATTAGCTAAGTAACATCTTGACTTCTGCTCTATCCACCATGCTGAGCATCTAACACCATGTAAATGTAAAGTGTTCATCACTTTGAAATTGCCGATGCCACTATTTATGTGCCTAAACATGAGTGTGTGTTACCCATTCTTATGCACCTACTGTTCATGTGCTCAAAGCACTATTCTGTTTATCAGTTTCATTTGGAAATGCACAAGAGACTCTCCTGGACTTTCACTATTTACTAGATGGCCTGACCCTTTCCGCTGACGTGTTAATAGAAATTGCTGATAATCAGCAGCTCTGACAACTGACTCCTAAGGCTACAGTGAGTTCTTTATAAAAATACAAATAGATATTTAATGAATGATGTGAATGATTCTCCTGGGCAGTGAATATACTTCTGTTCCTAGTTAACACATGGAAACTGCAGTGAGAGTTCCCTGAGATCTGGTAGACCTTCAGGAATTTTCTTTCCTGAAGAGGGGCAAGTTTTATTTTGAGTATAAATAATGGATTTGTGTCCCCTTGTATAGGAATCTGAAAGTGAGATTTTTTTATGAAAGTGGGAACTGAGGAAGTTGCAATATGGATGAATTCAAGTTTCTTCCTCCCAAAATCCTTTATAACAATTAAACAAGAATCTTCCTGGGGTGTAGAGTGGAGTCTTTTTTTTCTTTTTCTTTTTCTTTTTCTTTTTTTTTTTTTTTCTAGAAATAAAGTAGAAAAGAGAGAATAGAAGGATTTATCAATTTGCTTTTTTCATTGTTGCATGTATTAGCTGAAATTGGTTAAGGATAAGATAAACTATATTTCAAACTTTATTTCAATATATATTTTGAATTCACTGACAACATTTTCAAGAGAACTGTTAGGAAAAATAAAAAAAATAAATATTTTCTTCTGAAAGTCACCCCAAAGAAGGCAGAGAGATTACCTAATCTTCAGTGGTGGTGGTGGTGGTAGTGTAGTTTACCACTTCAAATATATCATTTAAATAACTTATAAAAGTCTAATTTTAATAACTTACTGTTTTGATACTTACAAGTATAATGGTTTGGATTTTTTGGTCCGTTAGTAAACAAAATCCTTCTCAGACAACTGTTACTGGAGCTGAGCATTGGAAGTAGAAAAAAAATGAGGGTTTTTTGTTTGCTTGTTTGTTTTGTAAGAACTGATCAACACAAGCCTTCACATAGCTCTCAAAGCAAATCTGAACTTCATAAATAGTGAGAAATGTGCTTAGTTTTTTAGGCCCTTTGCAGCTGTTGGAAATTCTACATGTAAAGTCTTTGATGACTTTAAACTGTAGGGATTTACTAGTAGGAAATAAGTTTGGATGTGCTCTCAGTTTTGTGTCTTTACCTGCTACCATGACTTTGTTAGCTTAGGTGGAGCTCTATCAGCTTGCCACTGTTTGTATGCTTATGTCTTTCCAGCACTACGAATTATGAAGACCTCTTTGAAACTAAAAATTATCCTCTTTATGCCCATCTTTGATGACTGGAAAGGTTAAACAACTCAGAGTTATTCCACTTGAGAGGTGGAAGATTCTGGTGCAGGTCCCAGCTATAATTGCAGCAGGAAATTGTTATGGCACTCTTGACTATTTTGCAATGGATATCTCATTTTCCCTGTTGCGGCTATGCAGCTATTCTATTTTTAATTATATATATACATATGCCTACTTTTAATTTTATAGGATCAAAGAAAAAGAGAGCTGCTTTGTTTGTAAAGATGTTGAGAGAATTTATGTGTTGCCAGGGCACTGCTGTGATCTTGGATAAATGCCACAATCAGCAAAATCTGTTACTTTTATCCGTTGTCCAGCACACTGATTTTTGAACAAATTTTAAGGAGAAAGCATGTCTTCAGCTTAGCATGTCATCTACTGTCAGATGAAAGAAAAAATCGCATTATCATTAAGTTGTCATGAAATACAGTCTTCATTTCCTTTTCTAGACTTTTCTTTCCATTATTTTTCATTTTCTGTTCTTTTCATCTGTATTCCCCTTCCAGTCCTTCTGTGTTTTCTTCTTCTTGTTTCAATATTTCAGTGTTTCCTTTTTTATCTTCTTCTTTCCTCTCTGCTTTTTATTCGTCTTTGTTTATTGATATTTGCTAAAAGAAATCATAGTCCCTGTAAGGAATGCAGTTTGCAGTTGAAATATCTGTCACCATTTATACTAGTGATTGAGTCAGGAAACTGAGATTTCTGATGCATCTCTCAAATGTCCAATGCAGGACTGTTCTGAGGATACTTCAGATGAATATGGCATTCAGAAAGATCATTGCCACCAAAATGAAATCATGTAGTTATATCCGAGGTGATTACTCTTGTCAGTTTTACTAATTTTCAGAGTTAAGTATTTTGAGATTGCATTGGTAGCAATATATGATCTCTGAAACAGAGTGACTAATAAATACATGATTGTTGCAATCACTTGTTAATGAACAGATTTTTACCAGTGTTTTAAGCTAAATAAATGAGTAAATTAACAGAATGAACACGAGGAAGCAGAATGCTATATTCTGAAACAAATTTTTGCCTAAGCTGAAATCGTTAAACCCCAAAACCTACATTTTCAATGTCCTTCATTGTAATCCATTACCTTTCATTCCCCATTGGCACCACAAAGATGTGAACTGAATGATATATTGCACATAACAATGTCATTACATTGGCATAACCTGACAATTGGGACTCATTTGAACTTCTAAAAACTTTTATTCCCTAAAATAAATTATGAACTGAAGACTTTCCAGAGATAGAAGTCACTCATTAAAAAAGATAGGGTTCTCCATACATTTTGGAGAATGAGGCTTTGCTGAGGTTTTTTTTTTTTTTTTTTTTTTTTTTTTTTTTTTTTACTTTGAAACATTCTTGCATTCTTGCTAGTGCATATAATACACTCAATGGGAAATACGGACCACAAATGATCATGTTTTAAAAAATACTTTAACTTAGGCTTGCCAGAGTACTAAGTCCCGTTGTAGATTTTGATTAGAAAAGCACTTTATTATCCTCGTAAGTATTCTTACATTTCTTTTCATTTATTTTTTACCTTAGAAGTTCTTTTAGGTTATTCCTTCAATCTTATTTGAACACTTTGGATTTATTTCCCGCAAAACTGGAAATATGATATCAGGCAGCTAAAAAGCATGGCCCAAGTTAGTTTTTCTTTTAATATTCACATATATACATAAATAAATGTCATTTTAATATTAATATATGGTGTGGTAGGAATCTTATCTCAAATTACTCCTTATAGACTTTTACTTGCCTTGGTGTTTCCTAATGGCTTTTTTATGTGTATTCGGAGAGATATAACAGGCAGGAAACAGTAGGAGTAGGGACTTGGGATGAATTTGGGTTAGATGAATCCAGCCTCTGGGTTACCAGCCCTGACTTTGCAAGTGCTTGACAGTTAAAGCATGCAAGCTTTTCCTTCCTGCCTTCTGGTTCGGGCCATCACACTGGGACCAACTATTTGCAGCAACGTAAAGGGACTCTCTTGAATCTTGTGGGCCTAGTTTGCTACTCAAACAGAATCTCCTCAAGCAAAATATAGTTTCCTTCTCCCAAGAAGGAAGATAATCTTTCTGTACAGTTAATGAAGAAAGAAGAGATCAGCCTCAGGATGAAGGCTGGTAAGGCTCCCATAGTCAGTGACTTTATGGGGCAATATCCTTGACAAGACTGTAGATATATTGCTTTTGCTAGTAGTGTCTTGATGCACATTGAACTACAAAATGTAGAGGGGGCTTATCAGTTGTTCCCATGTTTTAGAAGTTCCTAAACCTCTGTGGCACTAGCTGGTTATGTGCATAAGTCTGTTTTGTGACAGAGCTTGAATGTGCATATGCAGCTTCTACCACATGGGCTCCCTTGGAAAGAGAGTAAGCTCATGTGTCTGAGAGGCACCCAGCTGCTCTCTGACGCATAGCATTTCAGATATCAGGGGCTGAGAACTGAATGTAAAGCTGTAAATACAATAGTAGAAATGTTTATATGTCTCCCAGAGCTGGAATTCTGATGCAAATAGTGTGAATATTTCTCTTAGTTGCTATAGTGAACCATCCTGTGTATGTATCTTGTACTGAAATGGTGAACATACTGCTCCAATGGAAAATGTTTTGGTACATTGTACATTATCTCTGTTCATTATAATATTAAGAGGCATTTCTATGACAAGTAGTAATGATTGTACTGTACTATTTTTTTTTCAAAAAAATTCTTAATATCAGAATTCCTACTATAGTGCATTGTAAAGTTCATCAGGTTTTTAGAAGACACAGATTTTGAGTCTATCATCAGCTTTATGAATAAATATAAAATGTGTATTACAGCTAGTATTCAAAAACTTCTTGTGGAACTGCTTGATGATTCAGCTCAGTTTCACCATTTTGCTGAATTAGCACAGTCGGTAAGGAAATAGCACTTACATCAATCAAAACCTATAGTCCTTTAGATTTCTAGATCTCCTTAAAGTGACTGTAATGCTTGTGCAAAAAGGTGAAAATGGGTAGCTTGATGAATGTCTGCAGCTTTGAAATCAGATGCCTACTATTAGAATAGTTGCAATCTGCTCTATTTACAACCTGCTTTTTTGCAAAAGTATTTTACATAGAGGAGAACGTTCTCCTTCTCCTTTGTAGTCTCTTCTAGTGTTTTGACTTACATGTGACTATGTGTGTGACACCCAGGGGATCAGGCCAAGCCAACATAACGTCGGCTCCAGGACTGTTGACATTTTTACAAGACTTTATCAAACCTTTATCTCTGATTATGGACTATGCACTAGGAATGCAAGAACTGGGTAGTGACATTCAAAGCTGGATGGATGAGTAAGATACACTGGCATATTAATATATACTTTGGCTAAGCATTTGTTTAGATTTCAGTTACCCTTCTCTCACTTTCATCCTGTTCAACCCAAATGTTTTACAAAATGGGCTCTAAAACTCTCAAGATAAGATTCAAAAGTAAGATTAAAAAATAAGTTATTTTAGACTCTATTTAACTCCTGATTTCGTGAAAGGCAGCTCCTGCCTCACCAACATGGTCTCCTTCAATGACCAGGTGATCCGCCTAGTGGATGAGGGAAAGGCTGTGGGGGTGTTCTCCTCAGACTTCAGTAAGGTATTTGACACAGCCTCCCACTGCCTTCTCTTGGAGAAGCTGGCAGCTCATGGCTTAGACGGATGTACTCTTCGCTGGATGAAGAACTGGCAGGTTGGCCGGGCCCAGAGAGTGGTGGAGAATGGAGTTAAATACAGCTGCTGACTGGTCACGAGTGGTGTTCCCCAGGGGTCAGTGTTGGGGGTCAGTCCTCTTTAATATCTTTATCAACAATGTGGATGAGGGGATTTAGTACACCCTCAGCAAATTTGCAGATGACACCAAGCTAGGTGGAAGAGTTGGCCTGGTTGAGGGTAGGAAGGCTTTGCAGAGGGATCTGGACAGGTTTGATTGATGGACTGAGACTGACTGTGTGAGGCTCAACAAGGCCAAGTGCCAGGTCCTGCATTTCAGTCACAACAACCCCATGCAGCGCTACAGGCTTGGGGCAGAGTGGCTGAAGAGCTGTGTGGCAGAAGAGGACTTGGAGGTGTTGGTCAACAGCCGGCTGAACATGAGCCAGCAGTGTGCCCAGGTGGCCAAGATGGCCAACAGCATCCTGGCTTGTATCCCAGCTTCTGAGACAAGGATGAGGTCAAGACTTCTGAACTAAGCTTCTTTATTTTAAAATCTAGTAAAGAAGCAGTTTCAGCACTAAGAGTATGGTACCAAATTCAGAGGAAAATAGGAGCAGTCAAGATGAGATATCATCTTGTCCATAGACATAACAGGGGCATCTGTTTTTTGGGGAATGTATTTCCTTGTGTGTGGCATCAGTGTTCTGCTGTAGCAAGCTGTGGTCATTCTGTGTTTGCACAGGTGCTGTAGGATGAATGGCTTTTCCCTGTATGATGCTACCATTGTTCAGCTTAACAGGGGAAACATTTTGAGGCAATTTGTCTGTAGAAACTGAGAGGGAGCAGGAACTATTTTTTCAGCAAACCATTGGCTGTGCTTCTGTGCTTCTGTGCAAGGTGCAGCTTGTTCCTTGGAATATCTCTTAAAAACACTGAAAACTCAAATAAACACTAAGAAATTATTTAATAACATTTTGCAAGTGTCTAAGTTGAACTTTTATTTATGCTCAGTATTTTTTAAAGGGCAAAAAAGAAACAGGCTTTATATGTAAAGGCGATAATTTATTCTCTGTGTAACAGTAAACTTAACAGACGAATCAAATAACTGTCATTACTTCAAATTTGTTACTGAAAAAAGAAAGCAAATAAAAGAATAGTATTGCAGGAAAAGAATATCAGTAAGCAGTAAAAATAACTAAATGCATGCTTCTCTCTGCTGTGGTGTTCACCCTTCCATTGCCTCTCTGGTCCTTAGGGTTGACAGCTTCAGTAGGGTTGGGTGAAGTGTCAGGATGCTAGGTCATTTGATGGGAGTAATACGGTAGTGCTGATCTCCTCCTCCTCCTCACAATTTACCATACAGATAGGTTTTGCATACATTGGATATTTGTTCTCTTTGTTACCCTTAAACTGATTTTGCCCAGCTGCAGGTCTACATTTCTTTAACTGACCATTGGTAGGCTGTTTATGGCTGTGGGGTCTCTAGTGCCAGCCTGTGTCTCTTCTCTTATCATCCCCCAATGGTACTCCTCTGTGCTGCACCCGAGTCTCTCTTTTCAAGGCCTCTGCTGTCATATCATCATTATGCTAGTGTCATAAATATTTAATTCTACAGAAAATAACCACTTATTACAGCTATATGTATAGGATTATGGTTATACCATACAAAGATATGCAAAAATAAAACAAATTAAGCATAGCCACCTACTCTCTGGAAATATTGCTAGTATAGCAAAACAAACTAAAACAAAACTCCAGGCAGGTCAAGAAAAGTTCAGACAAAGTAAGTTTGACAAAATTCAATTCTGAGGCCTTTCAAAGCCAGTACAAAGCCCAAGCAAAGTGACAACGTTGTATTTAGTGGGCTACAAGGCTGCATTGCCTTCTATAAAGAGGAGCCGGGGGCATGTATATTCTGAATTCCAACAAGGGTTTCTTGAATTCCTCTTTTACATCCTGAAGAGGCAGATATCTTTTAGATGTTATTAGTCTGGACTTTTTAACATATAGACATTTCCTGAACTTGTTCAGGAACAAGGGACAGAAGAAACTCTATATTGAGTAGGTTCTGTTTCCTTATTGATGGTATCCATGCCTTTTGATTAGAATGACTCTTAACTTTATAACAGCATTTAGAATTTATATACTATGTTTAACAGAAAAAAAAAAAAAAAAAAAAAAAAGACTGTTACAGGTCACAGAAGCCACAGTCAGTAAGTAATTCTTATATACAAATTTATACACAATATATACAATACAAATCAAAAGAAGCTTAGAAAGATAAGCAAGTAAAAGCTGTCAGATTTAGAAAAAAAATGTAACCCCCTCCCTCTACCCCACAAGTAGTTCACTAGTCTGTACTTCTTTTATGTAAGTTTTCATTAGTCTTTCACCCTTTGGAATTCTTTAATTAGCAGGAAGATTTTATTGAAAGTATGTAATGAAACATGTGGACTGTAATATTTTCCATGCACTGTATATGTGAAAATGGCTGTGTATATCTCTTGAATTTGGTAACCAGACATGTAGACCATAACATTTTCCAAGCACTGTACATGTGAAAATGCCTGTGTACATTTCTTGAATTTGGTAATGATTCATGTAAAGCTGCTACAATCAGAAACTGTAAAGATGAATTACAATTTTCAATCCCCATTCAGTAATTAGTATTGAAAATTTCCTGTTTTGGGTATAATACAGTTCATCACAATTCTCCATACTGCAAGAAAGCAAAATCCCTCAATGTAAACAATGGCCAAGTCAGAAGCACAGGAATTCTTCACCCATTCTTCCACCCATAAAATGCAGAGCAGATGCAAATCAGTCTTAATTGAATTAGTAATCTGTACTGTAATAGCAAGGTTTAGTCAGAATCATTGCTGTAAGGCAAGGCTCTTCTCATCCCCCAAAAGAAGAGTTGGATATTTAGCTCTCTGGTTAGAAACAGTCCACCATTTGCACTTTCAGGTTTATCTCATACATATGGTGTAATTAGATACACAAGCATAACAGTACATACTTAAAAACACTGCAAGCAGAATACGATCATTCTTGTCAGGATGAAAAAGAATCCTCAGTCCTGCAAACCTGGCCTTATTGCAGCAGGATGATGGTGGAGAGCAGTTAGGTCTGAAAGAGGTCTTTTTATAGCTACCTGGATACTTGAGTAGGTTTAACTCACTAAACTGAAGATTAATGTTAAAAAATTAAAACAAGCAAACAAAAAATGTATAGACAACATAGATTTTCTTTAATCCTTCTGTCACCTTGATATGGACAAAAGAGTTGCATCTTTTCCTCAAAAGTCAAATCAAAATCATGCATGTAAATAGTTAAATGCTTAAACAGGCTTGTAAACTGAGGTAAATAAATTTGATTATGCAAAATTGCCAGGAGTGCAACATATGAGTTTTGAGGATTAAAATCAAATTGGACAAAGTAATATATTCTCTTATTTATATCAATGGCTTTGCTTTAAAGATGATGATTGTAAAGAATTAAATTGTCAGGTGATCAAACATTTTGTGCTGCCTTAGGTTTCTGTGACTATGCATTTTGAAAATGCAACTTGAATGTTAATGTTTAAAATGTTTGTAACTAGCATTTAATTTTACACATTCTACTGAATAATTTATTACTGTTACACACCCTCCAACTAATTTCAAAACAGAAATAGTGAGGCCTCTGTGTGGTTTTCCTTATGAAGCTAAAGGGTCCATCATTTTTCCTCCATCCCCCTGAAGTGTGACTTTTAAGCTGAAAACAAAGTACACAATATTTTCTGGTACTGAAACAATGTGTGAATTTTAAAGCTGTTAGAAGTACATTCAGTCTGCTGTTGGATACTGGCAGCCACCTGCAGACAGTAAAAATATTGAATAAAATATAGCATATTCTGAAGATGTACTGTAGCTACTTATTCTGTTTGTCACACTGGGTGACTCATATGATTAATTCTCTTTGTCAGGTGAACTGAAGGGAACTGTATACTAGAAAAAAGAAGACTTCAGTATAAACTTATCTGTCTTGTAAACTAACATCAGAAATTTTTGTCTGAAGGCCCATATTTCATTTATGACTGGTTTCAAAATACCGTCTTTTCCTTTGCATACAATGAGTGCAGTTTTGCACTAATTTTTTTTTTTTTTTTTCATGATTTTTGTTGTTCTGTCTCTCTCCCTCCAGCAGTGAAATATGTGCGGCTTTTTTTTTTTTTTTTTTTTTTTTTTTTTTTTTTTTTAATTGTATTTTTTACTGGAGAGCAGGAAAATCAGTAGGTTGCAACCAGTCAGACTGATTTTCATTGCATAGTTTCTCTGAGAGTCTTAAGTGCCCACTGGGGATCTAACAGTACTCAATGAAAGAATCATGTGGAGATGTGCCATGGCAGCACAAAAGGAATAAAAGGTGCTTTGGATACTTTAAAGTTAAATTGATCATCACAGTGACAAGAGACAGAAATAGATAAGGACAATGAAAATTTTACCTCGTTAAAAGTTGACTTACAGAAAGCATAAGAATGGACTCTAACATTGCATCTTTGATCAAAATAACTAATTATCCTGATTCTCTATGCAAACTCTTGAGACAAAGTTAAGTGTGAGCTTAGCAGTCCAGCAATCCACCTACTCCAAGGGGAGCTGTTAATCTTCTGACCTTTCTACATGTGTACTTGTCAGTCAGGACCCAGTTGGACTTACAAATTCTTCTGAGCATAACTTGAGCTGTGTTCAAAAAGTTTCATAAATACATAGACAAGTTTCCTAAATATAGATATATTTTTAAAGTTGCTAGTGAAATTAGCAATTGCACAACCTAAACTATCTGAATAAGTCAAACTAACCAGCAAGATTGCTTATACAGAGAATAAAAATTTTGTCATAGGCATACATGGTACATATAAAAAGTAGGAAGCATTGGTACTTAATTAAGTGCTTTGGGGAATAGTACTTACATATAATATCCATATATGAACTTTTTTGTTTCTTTTAGCAGTTTCTTGCTTTTTTTCAGTGCTATAATCTTACCTTTACATGGTACTTAACTGGACAAGAAGACCGATGATATGGTGGAAATCAGGTGGTCTTTTACATACGTCCCATAGGGTTTACACGTAAAGAAATCAACAGAGGATTTTTAAAGTGTCTCAGATGATAGCATCTGAGAAATATGATAAAAAATGTTTGCATATGTAAAATGGCATAGGTATCTGAACCTATTTCAACTTCCCAGAGAAGCTTAATACAGAACTGATGGGAAATGAACAAAGCATTATTAATTAGGATAGGTTTTAGGATAAGCTGGCTGTAACAAATGCAGATTCACTTGGTTGTAGGATGATTACTTTAAGTTTATGAATGATATTTCATAAAAAGATGTTTTACAGGTGCACTAAATTAAAACTAAACTTCTGGTTTGCTCTTCCTACGACAAATCACAAGAAACTAATTGAAAGAGCTCCATGATGATGCACCTGTGTGTAGGAAGTCTCCTAAATATATGAACTGATCTAAATAGAAGATTACTGGGAACTGTTTAAATAGTGGAAAAAAAAAAAAAAAAGAGAAAGGCAGAAGAAAGTTAAGCAACGTATCCATTGCAATATATATTTTAAAATCATGTCTTAGGCCTATCTTTAGCTATAACAAGAATCCTTAATGAATGGTGTTTAGATGGATAAGATAGAAAGTGCAATTGAGGGACAGAAAGGACTATTAGCAGGAAGACTGTATTTAGGCTCTACCCATTCTTTTTCAGTAGCTTCCCCAGCCTCCCTTTCACTCATACATTGACTTTTTTTTTTTTTTTTTGTCTCTGAATTTTTATTTGTCTCTCTCAGGCACATCCTCTGAAATGTCTCAGTTTTGTCCATCTCAAGGTTCACACAATCCTTCCTGTTTGCAGTTATTGAAGAGAGATCCTTGCCAGTCATTGGTGAAAATAAGCAGCAAAGGCAATTTCTGTCACAGAGGAAATTCTGAGACTTTGATGTGCTGTTTTGGCCTCTGCATGCTCAAAAGTGAAAATACAGAGCCCCTCTTTGTGAGGAGAAATCATTCCAAAAATAACATTAGTATGCATCAGAATATTTGGCTTTGAGTAGAATTGACATTAATCTGTATGTTTGCCAGAGCTACTTTTGGTGTCTGTTGAAGGCTTTAGTTCTTTATCTTTTTTGTTCCATTTTCCTTTATAGTTCCTGTTCTCTTTTTGCCCAGAAATTAATCCTGACTGTATGCCAGGCGCACATTTCAACATGATTTTCCAGTGGAAGTTTTTCTGCAAAAAAACACCTCCACCAACCTCTTTCAAATGATGAGTTTGGAAAAAAAAACATTTTCTTTGAAGGGAATATTTCATGAGTGCAATGTGGATCCCATGTTCAGAAACGCAGGTGAGGATTGAAAGAGAAAATAGATTCTTAGGCCTGGTTATGGCCCATTAGCTCCACTCAGATTCTGTAAATGACTTAATCCAACCATAGATAACCAAAGGAGCATTTTTCTGCAGGCACTTCTCTGCCACTGATGAGCCCTTAGCTTTACTCCTCAGGCTTTTGTGCTATAGGAGATGTGTTGAGAGTGATGCATCTGACCTTCATTACACTGGATGAATCCTGTCGTCCTGTTGACCTCATTAAGGAACACTACCGTTATTGTGAGAATAGCCATGGAACAAGATATGAGCTGAGGGACACCTGTTCTCTAAGGCCCGTCATCATTTGTACTGAGTGTAAAGTGCGGAGTTTGATTATAGCTTAATTCTGATTTTTTAAATATTCAGGACTTTTGACCCGGACTGAAAAAATGTAGGTAATTTAATACTTTACTTTTTCGGGATAAGGAAATATTTTGCTTGTACGTCAGTAAGGACGTTCTGCTTTAGTATTTCTCCGTGAGTACTTGAGTGTAACCAGCCACATTTATTAACAAAGACTACTGCTTAATGAAGAAAATCAGTTCTTTTAGGTTCTTTTAATGTAGCTGTCTTCAGATGAAGTTGGCAATTAGGTCTTTTGTTGCCTCATATGAGATTGATTCTGCCTAGCTGCTTCCCTAAGAGCTTCCTATGTCTCCATAGCTGTGGTGCAGAGCAGCATGTGCTGAACCACTGTGCCAAGTGACTCACAGCTGCCTTGTCCATTACTGCTTATTGCCTCTGCCAGTACTGAAAGGGCTCCTTTGGAGAAAAAATAAATGCATCCATCAGCAGACTTGACTTTGAAACTGCCCAATTTATTTTATTTATTTATTTTTGGATATGTTCTCTGTTAACCGAGAAATCAACTTAATAGAGTTTTAGGTTAAACTAAAGGATTCTGTTGTTACATTTTATATAGACACAGTGATCTTCATTCTTGAGACTTCCAGAAGCTTGCAAGCTGCACATTTTGCAATGATCTTCACATTACTAAAATTCTGTATCTGAAGTAAATTTGATGAATTCATGTGAGATCAGAAGCAGAATACTTAGGTCATCCCTCTCTGCTAAAAGTGAACCTTCTGGGAACAAGAGAGCAAACAATTCTTCTTTTAAAAGCAGGATTACATTACCTTGTCTCTTGGCCTATCCATTGGCTATTGAAAGAGTGTGACCTTCCAGGCTTCCCAGACTTCTTTAAGCTGAATTAAGGTTTTTTTTTTTTTTTGATGTAGATTGTCATTGCAGGATCTCAGTGAACTAGGCAAGGCTATGATCTGTGCTGTTGATTCAATAATAGTGTGGAAATATTATGTATTCTTCTCCAGGGAGAAGAGTCTGAAGTTCATAATATTTGCTTTGAGAATAAATGATCTAAAGGGTATTAAAAATCTGCAACTATTGGATGCTTGATTGATTTCATGGGAGTAGAGGCCTAAACACTCTCATAGAATTTTGCAAATGCATTTCTGTTTCAAGAAGAAAAAAATATTAAAGATAGATGAGTCAAGAATCACCCTGATAAATACTTAGATAAAATCTTGTATAGTCAAGAACAAACTGGAAGCACTGGAAAGGAACGTTGCCATTCTCCATTTAGTTATCCAAGCTGCTGCAATTACAGCTCCTAAAACATTCTGTGTGTCAAAAGACTAGAATATAAAGAGAGAGGGGGAAGGGAACTTCAGAGATTACTGAAAGCATGAGGAGAAAAGGAGTTCTAAATTCCTTACAAGAAAAGCATTTCTGAATTCCTTACGGTCTAATAACTAAGACATCTTAAAACCAGGGTGTGATTTTACATCTTTTGAAAACAATGACAACACTTGTAGAAAAGGCTGAATAATATCAACAGCAAAACACATTTCTTAAGCTTTGTTTTTTTTCTCCTAGTATTTCTCCATAAAATCTGACTACAGCTGGATTCTTTGCTAATGTCTGTTCCATTAACAACTGCACAGATATCTTTCAAAAAACTGGCAGACGCTTAATTTCACACTGCAGTGGTGGTTTTAATATTTATTGTATATGTAACAGCAAATTATTTCACATTAGCTGGAAAGAGTTTTTGTTCAGAGGAGATGACAAAGCTCAAGCTCTCATGATGGCAGCATAGATTGCCCATTGTGGGACTTGCTCAGTGGCCTTCCCTTCCTTGGCATGCTGTGGCAGTGTGTCATCTGTGTAACGTGAGCGTTGGTATATGTGTTCAGATGAAAGAAACTGCTTAAAAACTCAAGGAAATAGCAACAGTAGGCAATTGCATTTCCTGACCTACACAAGTGTTACATTAGCTGCTCATGTTTTTTGAATAAAGATTGTTTTTTAATAATTCCCATTCAACATGTCATATCTTAATATGAATTTTACAAAATTCTGAAACCTTCATTACAGAGCAAAAACTCTTAAAACCTCTCTGTAAATTGTTAAATCCCTGCATTTGTGTTATGTGCTGTTTTGTTCCACAGGTGTTTTTGTTGATATGGTGAACTGTGTTGAAAAAGGTGTTCTTTTGCAGTATCAGTGAAGAGTATATGGCTGCTACAGGCTAAACCTGCATGTGGACTGATGTTTGTGAGTTGACATTCATAATTTGCATATTGACTCATTTGTGTTGTTTGCTTGCTATGCACACATGCATACTATTATGCAGACATGAGCTTCCCTGTGGTAACTGAAATTATGAGCATCTGCCCTTCTATGGAGAGATAACATAGTTTTTCAGTGCCATGCAATAATTTTTTTTTTTTTCTTTTTGGGTGGGAGAAATGAAAAAAATAGATCATTTTCCCTTTATAATACTAAAAGTTGAAGTGTTTTTACCATATTATCACATAGTGATAATATAATAGTGATCACATAGTGAGTCCTACAGACTCTATTTATTGTCAGATAATATATGTTAGTTAGACCTGGAACTATTAGATAAGGTAACCACGAGGCAAAATTTGTGAATCAAAGTTGCTTTAGAACGCAAAGTTTCTTTTAGAAATTTCTACATTGTGGGAATATATTAAACCCTTAAAACAATTTGGATTGACATAATAAATGAAGCAGCTCGCACTTCACCAAGCAAAATAAGTTACTACTAACACCCATTCAAGCATCAGCTTCTGGAATTGGAACACTGACATAAACCTGTGGGATCTATCCACCTTGCACAGGCATAAAGACTGGTGGTGGTTATAAAACTTCAGCCATCATGAAGGGAAAGCCATCATGAAGGGAAACCATCATGAAGGTCCATCATTCAGCACACTGGTATTGCAGTTTTCCAATCAGTATGTGGACATGGGATCTGCTGCATTACAGGCCCTTTTTCACTGGATTTGTGCATTTGTTGTTGCTGCTAATCTGTGCAGGGATTCTTAAAGAGAACCATGAGAGTAACAAATTCTAAAAAGAAATTCCAGGCTTTTAGAAAATATGGTTTCCAGTTTTTATTGCAGTTGTTAATGGAAGATAAATCCAGAATTTTTCTTCCTTGGAAAGGAGGCAAAAGTAATTATTCCTTCTGTTTTGCAGAATTAAGTGGGCAATGATGTATACTGATGGACAAAGAAAGTAGCAGACCTCAGAAATAAATAATCACATAGTTATTTAACAATACTGAATGCTGAAAGTGACAGAAAATATGCTTTGCAGGTTGTAGATGCTGTATTCAAAACATGTAAGATGTTATTGTGGCTAGTTCCATGCAAATTGGGTAGCTCCATTACAAATTCCTGGAAAGATGAAAATTGGCAGAGCAAGAATCAAAGTTTGGTCCTTAGGATTCTTACTTTAGTACAAAAGATTAATTGCAT
>VZSV01000072.1:1504036-1548411 GCA_013398735.1 Nothocercus julius
TCAGCACGAGGTCCAGTAGCCCACCTCTCCTCGTTGGCTCCTCCACAACCTGCATCAAAAAGTTATCATCCACGCACTGCAGGAACCTCGAGGACTGTTTGTGCCTGGCTGTGTTGTCCCTCCAGTTGATGTCAGGGTAATCAATTGGACATCTCTTGCAAGTCTTAAATGTCCCTTTAGTCTATCAGCCTGGTGTGGCTCATAGATTGAGAGGATATGGGTAGAAACTGTTAACTTTAAAAAAAGAGAAGACAGAGGCTACAGATGGAAGTTGAGTTCTGTTTAGTCCTAGATAACAATTTGGGAAAAGTTGAGGACCATGAATCTATCAATACCCAAAGAGCTCCCCGTAAATATAGGCTGCAAATGCCCTATGTGTACCTGTAAAGCAGATGACACTACAGTCTAGTCAGTAGTCTTTTCATGTTTACTAAGGAATCGAATGTTTTTTATGTAGATCTTACAAGTAATTCGCATCTATCCCTCTGAGATCTGTGGAGAATGCTTTAAGCGAATGAAGCTATCAATTTCTTAGTGATGCTATGCAAGTATATGATAAATATGATCCATTTGCTTTTGTGTATTTTTGAAAATTCAAAATATGAAAATATTTTCAATAGATAATTTTACTAATCTAATTGAGAGCTATTTCACTGCACATTTTATTAATATGTAGCTTGACTCTTTGAGACTTCCTGATTTTCTCCCTAGCCAGATCCTCAAAGCATTATAGTCATTGGATATTTTATAATCATAATTAAACCACTTAAGGTAGCTTTTTAAAATAAATAAATAAATAAATCATCATAGAAATTTCATTTGGTCTTCTTTAGTAAATAGTTCATGGTTTCTCTTCTGTTGACTTCTAATTGTAATTCGCTAGACCTTAGCTGTCTAACTGGACTCAGTTTCCACCCTCTATGTTTTTCACTGTTCTACTAGAACATAAAGAGTGGGCTTGTTAAAAATATAAACTAGTTCTGAAATTTTTGCAGGTTGATAGTAACATAATTTTCTATTCTAATTATATAGTGCTTGGAAGCATATTGATGACTTTTTCCACTCACAGAGCCAGAATATTTTCTAGAACTTGATTTCCCTGTTTAAATTCTTTGCTAATGTCAAAAAAAAAAAAAACCTCTTCTTCTAGAAATGTTTTTTTTTTCAATTTTCACTATCCGCTACCTGTAAGAAACGAAAATTCTCCCCAGAGAATTATGTGACAGAGCCAATATATGCAACTAGATCAAATATCTTTAGTGAGCCTTTACTCTCATTTTCTTAGTAGTTGTATGTCTCCAAATGTTAACCCATTTGCCTCTTCCAAACCCTCTTTTAATATAGTAGTGACAGGTGCCATAAGTGTTCTTAAATCGGCTATAGATCGCTCTTCTAGCATGACTAAATGTACATGTTTATGGACAAAAACTGGATTATGGCCAAAGCTTTCTGTGTAAGATGCTCACTGTAGTTTGCTATGAGTGAGTATGGGACTCAGTTCCTGCAATAAATATATACTCATTTAAATTAAATATATCTGTAGCTCCTGAACTGATTGGCATCAGTTATAATGATATTTTAGAACTCACCCTGCAGCTAAGCAAATTTCCTGCTGTGTTCATTTATGCTTTTTTTCAGGAAATACTTCATTGGTTTTTATGGTGAACTTGGGTTCTATTTCCAGCCAAAAGTAGATGCAATAAAAGAAGAATTGGTAGCATCTTACTCCCATAATATCAGTAGGCAGTTGGTTCAAATTTATAATGACTATATGGTTCATAATACTGTGTTTTGCAAAACAGCATAGAAAAGCACTTTAGCATTTTGGAAGAAGAGAAGAGGCAAGACCCTTGTGAATACACAGTAGATTTTTTTTTCTTAAGAGTCTGTTTGTTGGATAAAAATCCTGGGACGCTAGCTAATTATCAAAAGCCGGAAAGTGGAGCCTACCACCTAATTGCTACAGTAAGACTTGTTGAACTTCAAGAACACCAGGGTAAAAATGAGTATCATTCTTGCTGTGCTTGATTGTAATCACCTTCATTTAGCAGGAAAAAAAATCAAATTAACTAATCAAGTTAAAATATGCAAATCCAAGAGACTAAAACAAATTCATCTTTGCACATTATGCAAATAAGAAAAAAATTAATGTAAGAGGGAAAGATCTAAGAAATGCCTTTTAGTCTGGTGACAGAACGTGCAAGATATGAAGCACTCAAGTTTTGGAATTCTTTGCAAGTTAGCATAAGATGAATAACAATATGATTTCAATAGCGTGAAAAAGCAAATAGTAATATTTCTGCCATGACAGCAGTGCTGCATATTTTATCACTAAAAAGAAGCAGCTCACAGGAGATGTGTAAGATTACAAATGTCTGCAGTACAGCAGGATATTTATGTAGTCTCTGCCTCTTAATGCCCAGTCATAGCTAGACTTGTAAATTGACTGGATTTATTCCAGCCTTTGATGTCAATAGCACCAAAATATAGTGTATTAGCAAAATCAAAACTATAAAATCAAATTAGAAGAAGCTTTGCTTACAGTGGTTTTATGAACAAAGTGTGTAAGTATTGGGATTTTGCATGTACACAGAACAACATGGCTAATAGAAGTAAATCAGGGCCTGAAATAAATGTAGGTCTTGAAGGTGAATCTCTCATTCTAACCTCTAAAGTGATTAAGAGAGAAACAGTTCCTTGCTTTTGTAATTTGCTATTGTTCAACTGAATTTAATGAAGTTACCCTAGTTCATAGCTGAGGACTAGACTTTGGAATCCCAGACCATAAAATCAGTTTGGCAAGCTGCTCTGAATTAAGCCATAGTAAAATAATCACATAAAATACTCTAGACATATTCTAAAATAAGGTGTAATATATTTTTAAGGGTAGAAATAATTCCATCTATCACTGTCACAACTAGCAGGTTGCTAAAGCGTTCTGATAAATTGATCTTGCTTTGACTGAGTACTGTTTAACTCATTTCTATGGAAAATTAAGAATTAGCAGAGCAAACTATGCCTATCTTGATTGTTCTTTAATTATATCTTTGATATGTAACTTTCATAAACATGAGAACAACCCTATACGTCTAAGAATGTTAGCCAAGATGAAGCTGCCTTGTCTTGTCACTGATATTTAATAAATAGCACTGCAGATAGAGTTACAGAGATCATAACAAGTAAATCACCACATGGAAGCAGCAAGAGGAGAATGATGATACATCTTCCTTTTCTCATCAGTACACTGTCTATGAAAGGTTAAATAGAGAGGCCTCAGAAATTTAATTTGCGACTGTATTTTAAGGGGTTGCAAAATTGGTGGGAATATATGTAAGACAGCGAAGAACATTTTGAAGAGAAAAAACAATTTGCCCATGAATTCAAAAGCATTTCTCTTGGGAATACTCTTCCGAATATGATTTGGCGTCTTGAGCAGAATTCTCTGCATATTGATTTTTACCTATTTATTTTTCTGCAATGCAACATCTAGCAGGATAAATAAGAAAAGGTAGCCCTGGAAAATAAAATCAAGCTTCTGATAGCATTTGAAATGCTACTGGTATCACTGATGGTCTGTAAAGGATGAAGAATAACTGATTAGGAGAGTAAAAGATAATGACAGAGTTTAAAATGGTTTTATTAAAGGGAATGTAAAAGGTCTGGAGGATTTTCCTGAAATATGCTGTCAATGATTAAGTTTACTGTATTAAACTACAGTCCTGGTAAATGGAAGCCAAATTCTGAAGCCTGTAGAGACAAAAACCTATTTGCCTACTTGATTCTCCTCTCTCATCAACCTCTTCAGTTGTTCCACTTTTCACTAAAGGTTTTAGTGCCCTAATGAATATTAAGCATCTATGAAATTTTGAAACGTATGACCCACAGCATTCAAGGATGAGGTATTACAGATCAGTTCACCTAGCAGTGTTGCTAGCTTGAGAGTACAAGTTCATTTCATTAGGGGAAAGGCAAGAGCAAGAAGCATGCCTTTATTACGCGCAGTTGTGTAATGTAGGCTCTGTTCATATGCTGAGGAGCAGAGCAAATGCAGAATTTTAGAGAAAGATTATCAGATTTTGATAGCGTTACCAAAGCCAACCCTGCTACTTGATTTTCGAAGCTGAAAGTGAATTACCTGGAGTTTTGAATGTCATTATGTTTATAAACTGAAGAAGGTCAGAGAAGTAAGAGAAAGAAGTGCAGGATTAGTAAGTATTGGATCATTGTACACCTCTGTTATTAGCCAGTCGAATACTAAGGATGTTAATTTAGCAGCCCAGCAGAAGATGATGTAGTTGGCTCAATGGGACTTGTACTTCAGGATTCAGAAATAAAACAGAAATTGCGAGGCACATGGGAAAGACTGAGACGTAAGTGACTGATTAGGTGAAGTTGTATCTATGGTAGAGGTAAAAGTGGGCATATATCCTCTTGATAGTGATAGTGATTATGTTTTGTTGCCTTCCTGTATAAAAGAAGATTCTATGTGGGAGACATACATCAAAGTGATGAGGGGATGACTTTCTCTAAGAGATTCAAGAAGGTCCTGACTTTCTTTATTTTTTTTCTTTGATGCTAATAAAAGGATTCAGAGAAACCTATACATGCTTTCAAAAGTTTTAAATACAATATTTAGTAACCTTTCTTGAACAAGTGAAAGTCAACTGGCAATAAAATAAGTCATTTTAGAGAGTCATCTCCTTTTAGACTATTAAGATCTTATTTTTCTCAAAGTGCATTTATGTTGCCACCGGTAATGGCAAACAATAGGTCACTGGCATTAAAATAGCCATTGGACAGGAACCTAGCAAACTAGCTATCTCTAGAAATTCTGTTCCGTCCTATCACTCTTATGAAGTGGTCCCTCAGTCCTCTTCAAAATCTCTGAAAAATGTGATTTTCAGTAATGTTTGAGCCACCTGAGTGTACATCTGGGTAGAAAATGTTCGCAATGGACATAATTACCAAGTGCTCTTCTGCTTTGCATTTCGAAGGACTTAATTTCAAACTGTCTTCTCCTTCTGTTTACATTGCATGCAAATATTTTGCTTAGTGCTATTAAAGGGAACAGCGAGTACAGCTGCCATATGATTAGGGCTTTTGCACTCAGTGGCTGGAATCTACTCAGTTTAAAGACCTTAACTGATTATTTGAGTGTTTCTTCTCAGGCAACCTAATTGGAGTTCCTGAATAGCATTGGCAATGTCCTTCAGGGTGAGAGCTGAGGGCCCTGTAGTCCAGTATTTTGTCTTTGGGTATGTTACACAGGAGATTGCCAGATTCAAAATTTTTAGGTCATATGGGATTGCATTTTCAGTTACGGTATTTCAGTATTGTCTTACACCTCTAGAAATACACTACAATTAAGATTCAGTTTACTAGAGTCTTTGGAGACTGAAGGGTCTCTGTTTGACTGCTGCTTAGGTTCTTAGGAACACAGCGAAGTGAAACAATACGTTCTTCCCCTTTAAGAAAAATAAAAAAGTGATGAAATGACTCTGAAAAAAAAAAAAACAAATTAGAAACTTATTTTCATCCTGAAGACACATGAATACAAATTCAAACAAATCTTTTGATTCTTCTACAAGTTTTCTAGTGTTGCAGCTGTAGGTTCTGAGTCTCTTGTATGATGTTCTAATTCTATGTTAACCATCTGCTTAAGGAATATGCATTTATGAGGAAAAATTTCCGTTGTTACCCCAAGATGTGTACCTCTTGCATTGAATTCAGACTTTTCTGCATTTCATCTAACTATTCTTTGAGTTTGGAGCAATAGAGGAAGAAAGAAACAAAATCAGGTAATGTGCTGAACTTTTAACATCCTTATTAGGATAATAGAATGGGTTGCACACTGTATCTGAAACGTGATCACAGAAAAGCAGACAGGTTAATGTATTGCTAGCTGAAGAAAATTGAGAGGCAAAGAAAAAATATCTGAGGCTGTAAAAGAAAGAAAGGGTGATAGATTAAGAAGCTGGCAGAGTCAGCAGAGAAAGAAGCCAAGAAAAACAGATGCCAGATCTAAATAACTGTTCTGTAAGGATTGAATCACTTATTCAGCAACCACACATTGACTGTCTACAATAACTGACATGGGGACAATGCTGTTGTCTGCTTGGGGAAGAGTTTTTGCATAGTCAGACTGAAATTATTCAGAGTGGTCAAAAATGGCTGTGAAATCAACTGTCTATTTTTTGTTCATACAGATAGCATAATGATCCAGATGTCTGCCCTTCAACAAATCACTGAGCAGCTCTCTGGGCTATAAACATAGCTTTCAAAACAAGGTTGACAGATTACACATTGCTGCCTGATACTCTATAATGTATAGATGTGTTTAAATATATTTTTAAAATGTATTTGCAATATCTATTATCTCTGTGACAACTTATGCTAGAATGACTACAGGTATTAAAGCATGCAAAAGTATGGATTAGAATAATCACTGTTGTTTCTCATAATCCTATATGATCTGAAATTGATTGAAAAAGCTGTCATTGATATGACCAGAGTTGTCAAAGTTGTCTTTATGATTCAACTTCAGCATTGACAGAACTTTTGCGAATGCCTCGCAGGTAAGATAAAGGGACTTGGAGAGTCACTGAGTTCATTTCCCTGCTCTAGATCAAAGTGTACTGTATTACAACCTTTTGGATATATATATATATATATATATTTATATATAAATAAATATATATATATATTTTTTTTTTGCCTAGTCTGCTCCTAAGAGCCTCTAATGAGAGATTGCTGTTAGTTGCTGTTATGCCATGTTAGTAGTTGCTGTTATGCCATAGCATTGTGCAACATAGAATGTAGAAAAAAATGTTAATAATGACTTGTCTGGGGATCATTTTTAAAGATCTTTTTTCCATAATTTTGTTTTGAAATTAAGTATTTTTTAGAAATATTCAAATATTTTAGCACTATTCAGGTAAAACTTTGTGCTACTTTTAAGACAAAGAAGCAAATTGTCATCACTCGTTTCAGGTGGTGGTCTTGATTGGTTTCTATTAGTAATAGGATGGTATTACAGCTGATTTGGATTCTTCACCAGTTAGAAATAAGCAAGTCAGCAACTGGATGTTGCATAATATATGCAACTGGTGAAGATAATGTGAGTTGCACAGGACTAGCTATTAATTTAGTGTTGCGCAAATATCCAAGCATTCTGATCTCAGAACATGGCGGGGGGCTTTGATGGAAGCAGTTGTGCCTGTTTTATAGTTTTGAGTGTTAAAGGTGTGTTTGTTTTGGAACCACTGCAGTACCATTATCACCAGAATGAGAAAGCAATCAGATGATAGTATCTTATTACTGTAAGAATTTTCTAATCTTAAAGCAGAAAATATGTACATCACCTTACAAATGACTGGCAAATGTTGACTCCTTAATGATGATATGTTTAATAAATGGTAAACCGTAAAAGTAAAGTGTCAAATAAAATGCAAGGCACTGCGATTTGTGATTAATAAATTTTCCTTAGAATTTGGTGTAAAAGTAAGGGCAGGGGACTGACTGCTCTTCTAATTTAGCTACTTAGGTTGTGAAAATTTATTCCTGATTTTTCACCTTGATCTGTTCTGTTTTCAACCATCATGATGATGTTGCATAATGTTATTGGACAGATGTGTTTCAGCTGAGATGTGGACAAAATTCAGTGCAGGGTAAGGTAGTTCCAGTGTATAGTTTATAAGGGACATAAGGACTGCTTGAGAAAGAAAACTATGTAAATGTTATTATTATTAATAGGAAATATTATTAACAAAATAATGAAAAAAAGTGATATATAATCAATGATAAACCCAGGATAGTTAAATGAATACTGAAGTCAAATTTAACACCTTGGAAAACAGCCAAATGGAGTTCATGAAAACCTTTGTTACTTCATCCTGTCAAGATATAGGGAAAATATTTTTAGAGAGAAGATCATAGAATCATAGAATTATAGAATCATTAAGGTTGGAAGGGACCTTTAGGGATCATCTAGTCCAACCCCCCCTGCACACGCAGGGTCACCTACAGCATGTGGCTCAGGACTGCGTCCAAGTGGGTTTGGAAGATCTCCAGAGAAGGAGACTCCACAACCTCTCTTGGCAACCTGTTCCAGGGCTCTGTCACCCTCACTGTCAAGAAATTTTTCCTAAAGTTCCTGTGGATTGGTGTTTCAGTTTGTGACTGTCTCCTCTAGTCCTATCGACGGCCGCCACTGAGAAGAGGCCGACCTCATCCTCCTCACTACCTCCTTTGAGGTATTTATAGATACTGATGAGGTATCCCCTCATCTTTCTCTTCTTCAGGCTGAACAGGCCCAACTACCTCAGCCTTTCCTCATAGGGCAGGTGTTCCAGGACCCTGATCATCCTCGTAGCCCTGCGCTGGACTCTCTCCAGCAGCTCCACATCCCTCTTGTTCTAGGGAGCCCAGAACTGGACACAGTACTCCAGGTGTGGCCTCACCAGGGCTGAGTAGAGGGGCAGGATCACCTCCCTCGACCTGCTGGAGATGCTCTTCCTAATGCACCCCAGGATCCCATTGGCCTTCTTGGCCACGAGGGCACTGCTGCCTCATGGTCTACTTGTCATCCACCAGGACGCACAAGTACTTCTCTGCAGTGTTGCTCTCCAGAAGGTCAGTCCCCAGCCTGTACTGGTGACCAGGGTTATTCCTCCCCAGGTGTAGGACTTTGCACTTGTCTTTGTTAAATTTCATAAGGTTTCTCACCGCCCACTTGTCCACTCTGTCCAGGTCCCTCTGGATGGCAGCACAGCCCTCTGGGCTATCTACTTCTCCTCCCCATTTTGCATCATCAGCAAACTTGCTGAGGGAGCACTCCATCCCTTCATCCAGGTCACTGATGAATAAATTCAACAGGACTGGGCCGAGGACTGACCCCTGGGGGACACCGCTAACTACAGGCCTCCAACTAGACTCTGCACCGCTGATCACAACCCTCTGGACCCTTCCATCCAGCCAGTTGCTAATCCACCTCGCCATCCACTCATTTAACCCACATTTCTTGAGCTTGCCCAAGAGGATGCTGTGAGGGACGGTGTCAAACGCCTTGCTGAAGTCCAGGTAGATGACATCCACTGCTCTCCCCTCATCCATCCAGCTAGTCATTCCATCATAGAAGGTGATCGGGTTAGTCAAGCATGATTTCCCCTTGGTGAATCCATGTTGACTACTCCTGAGCACCTTCTTATCCTCCACATATTTGGAGACAACAGCCAGGATGAGCTGCTCCATCACCTTTCCAGGAATGGAGTTGAGGCTGAGTGGCCTGTAGTTGCCTTGGTCCTCCTTCTTGCCATTTTTGAAAACTGGCGTGACATTGGCTTTCTTCCAGTCTTCTGATACAGAAAGATACAGAAAAAGCTTCCCATGTAAGAAATTAAATTGGAAGATTGATAAACTTTCAGAGTTAAATTTTAAAGTTGATGGATTCTGCATTGCTGCTTTGTCATTAAAAATGGAAGATTATGGCTCTGTCTTAACTTACACAACTTAATTGAACAACTGAACAGCTTAACTGGTTCTCTAGTGCTCTGAAAAGTCTCAGGTTATCCTACACCCCCATGAAAATGTTGGCAGTATCCATTACAGACCAAAAGTTGGGCAGAATAGTCAGCTGGATTAGTATAGTGACCAGTAAGGGATTAAATGCTGAGGAAGGGTGTCTTCTTAAACTACTTGTGTGCCTGAAATGTTAGTGCTGGAAGAAAAATCTGTAGCTATAAAACTTTCTCTTACCGCCTTTCAACGCAAGCTTTTAACTTTCTTGCTTAATGTTAGTAAAAAATCTCGTGATTTCTGGTTTTGCCCATAGAAGTATTCTAGAGTTCAGCATATCTTTAAAATATTTATCTGCTTCTTGCATTCTGTGTAGAGGTTGACAAATTCCTCCTCTGAGTTACCTCTCTAAAATTGCCCCTGAATTCCTTAGAATCAGGATTAAAAACAGAATGTGCATCCATGAAAAACTGTTTGCAAAAAAATTGTTTCCTTACTGTAAAGGAATTGAAAATGTACAATTTACATATGGAATATATATATACATATATACATATATAAAATTTCAGTATGGCTGTAAAATCCAGCATATATATGATGGACTCTCTTAAAACTGAAAGTGGTAGAGGCAAACAAAAGGAGAAAGTTTCATTAGGAGTGACTGAAATACGATTTCCATAAGGCGAGGGATTAGAGTAAGACATTAAGAATGTGACATATAAATATATCTCATGTATGAAACTAGTAGGTCTACCAGTAGTAAATCTGAGATTCTACAAAATAGTTTTGCTGAACAGATAGGCAAGTTCATAGAGCCCAAAAGCTTGGAGAATTTGTTTTCAGTTCCACTTGGAGAGATCGCTAGGTATCTGCACTTAGAGTACTTCATATAATTTTAAGAAGTAGTAGCTCAAGACAAAGACCAAGCGGTGTCTGTATCTAACATCATCCATAAGTGGATACCTTAGAAAAAGGAAGAACTGGACAAGCTTATGTAATTCTCCCTAATGCTAATTTAAATCTCCAGCAATTTTCCCAATTCTACATGCTTCTATTTATTTGCTCACCCACAATGGATTTTTCTTTCATGAAGAAGTTCAGTATCCTAATCTATATTAACTTTTAGAATTAATATCAGTTTTGACAAGGCAGTTTGTTGCGCCTACTGTTTTCTTGAAACTGGTTCCCATGGGTTTAATTAGATGTCTCTCGTTTCCTAAACTGGAAGAGAGGAATAATTTCATTCCATCCTCATTTACACTGATGGGAGTCTTATGTTTCTTTATCATACCTCCTCTCTGTAGTCTCTTTTTCACAGTGGAAAGCCACAGCTGACGTTCATCCTATTGAAATCATACCTAAAATCATTTATTTCATTAACAAAATCATTTGTTAATGAAATAAAAATAAATTGAGAAAGTGCTAGAAAGTTGTTGGCTTAAAGCACAATTAATCGTATGGTGTGATTACCAACTTAGCTTGCTCCAAAATAATTTGAGAAATTTGTGTCATGTTCTTGGAGATTTATCCAGATACATCATCTAAACATACACATTTGTCCTGTTGATACGCATACCTGCATGAATTTTACTATCATTTGGAGAATTTTAAATAACTCTGGTCTTTTTACAGTGAAGAATTTAGCAAGTGCCTAACTGTTTTCTGTGAATCTCTATTCTCATGTGTTTTTATAGGCATGTTTTGTAATTTAACCATTGACTGGAATCATGCCTAGATAAGTACAGATCCCTAGACTGACGGAGTTAATTGGTGAGTTAATTAACTTTTCCATCAGAGAGTCTAGATCATTTTTATTTTCTTTGTCCTGCACCAGGTCTTTGTAAATAGGTTGTTATCAGAGATTTCCTTACCTTCTGCTTTTTTTTTTCCACAATTATAAATCTTTTGAATTTTTTTTTTTTTTTTTTTTTTTTTTTTGTTTTGTTTTGTTTTGTTTTGTTTTGTTTTCCGCAGCCAAAATCCTTTCCTTTTATACATTTTCACCCTTGGCACTAGGAGGTTATTTTAGTTGTTTCCCCCATGCTATTTAACACCATCACTCTGAGTGACTCTGAAGAGAAGTTGAATCTCATGGCAGAGCACTATGTGAGGCAATTCACATGACCTGCCATTTATCACTACACAACTGGCTTCAGAACAGATTCTCAGGAGAGAGTTTGACCCTGGAAAACAAAACAAAACAAAACAAAAAAAAAACAACTCATATCAACTAAAATGCCACAGTAATTCTCATTTTTGAAGTTGTTTGTCTGACAGAGGAAGAAGTTTGGCCCACGTATATAGACATACAGAGATGTGAGAATTTGTGTTTTCAAGACTTAATTCTAAATATAGCTAGTTCTCTAGTTGTTTTATTAAGTACATTCTCTCAAGTAATGGTATTTTTGGTTTTTGCAACTATAGTTATTTGGTGTCTGTGTTACTTGAAATGGCATTCTTACTTCTTAAGTCTTTCCTCATAATAACTAATGAAGGAGATGTTTTATATTGACAAGATACCCTCCTTGTTAAAAACATCTCCAGCCTATAGTTGGTTCTGGGGCTCCCTGCTTCCAAATCTGAATCCTTGAGTTGTTTACAGACAGCTCTAATACCTCTACTTTCATTTTTAAAAGGCTGTGTTCGAAGGAAAAATGGTCTTATTTTCCTCTCTGGCCTGACACAGTCTTTCATCCCACCTCAGCTGCCCAGACTAAACAGCCTAACAGAGTTCTACCTGGGGACAAATATTTGTAGTCAAGAGGCACATCATTTTCTTCTTCCCTTTGCTTTTCTTATCACAAAAGACTAGAAAAAACATAATGAAAAATGAATGCATGAATAAAAAAACAATATTCAGAGGAAATGGCAACAAATCACTCTGAAGAAAAGCCACACAGAGAAGGAAATGGAAAAGAATCGTCATCCTTATCAGCAGTCAATAACAGACAGTGATCAGAGGAGCATCACAACCTTACCTGAGGGAATACATGGCAAGGATTTCTGGATAAACATTGTTAATCTGCTTTTGTGATTATTGCTTATAAAAGCTGTGTTTGATACGTGACCAGTTTGTTGACCAGTCTCTGTTATTTACCTTCTGCATTTAACATTTCATCTTTTAGCAGGGGCAGCTCTCTTTAGAGATTTTAAAGGGGCATTGAGCAGGATACCCTACTCTTCCAGAACATCAGTGAGAACAAGGGGATTAATGTTTCCTGATATGATAGGAAGATGCCCTCTTCTCTATAGAGAAGAAATTGAGGATGGGAGAGAGAGGACACAAACAACAACAACAGGAATAAAATAGAATCCCTACTTTGACCTTCCTATCAGCAACTTACTTTCCCAGCTCTCCTTCCCATCCCTTCTCAGAACTGACCTGATTTGAAAAGTAAATGTAGCTTGTTTGGTGTTAGTTTTAGTGGATGCTATGTTGATGATATTTTAAAGGATCTGATCTTTTACAGTGCAAAATTGTGTTCTATCAAATTCTGATCAGATCTTCAAGCTGTGCATATGAAATTAGACTCTGATTTAAAAAAAATTACTTTTCTTCTTATTGTCAGTCTTCTAACCTGGGTAAACAAATCCAATTCCTGCATTGCACAATTTCATCAGGCAGCATGTTCTAAGTATCACCACAGCAGAAGAAAGCAGCTGAGTTTGATTACAGTTAGCTTCACTTACTTAATTTTCTGCAGAACCGTCCTGTGAGTTAATATTGCTCAAAATCCCAGTTTTCTATTTTAAGGATAAAAGTGGACAGAATGGGGCTGATACAGGAGTCTATATTTAGGTAAAACTCCAGAAATAGGATTAAATTCTAACTCTCCTTTGTATTTTTGTGTCTCAAGCTGCCTGCCAAGCTTGAATGATACATGATTAATAATTTAGCACATAATATTTATGCATTCCTTTGCAGTAGATGCATGAGAGGAAAACAGAAAATGAAGGGGGAAAAAATAAAGGATTAGCAGTTTAAGATATTCAAAGGCAAAGATGTGCTTCCTTGGTAATTCCTGAAAGAAAGAAGTAATCATGAAGTGGTAACTCATCTGTTGATCTACCTTTCCTCAATATTTTCTTGTTAATTTATGATCTTCCGTATTTTCATACACAGTCTCTACTCTAAGAAAATCAGTGACAAGATTGTTGAGACTGCACAAGGCTTAGGGCTAGACTGCTTATATCAGTTAAAATATGTTCCAGGTAGTGAGGAGAGAAAAGGATTTAAAGGATGTAAGGTATGTTTTCCCTTGATAGGGCATTGAATGGTTAGCAATATGGCCCAATGTCTTCAACTGTGCTGAGAAAAATATTGCTTCCATCTTTTTTGACAACCGTTTTGTAGTTCAAATAATAAAGCTTTTTTGCATCTTATTGATTTGAAAATTATCAGTGAACTGCCTCAGTGTGCTAGTGCTGGGTGCTAATGATCTTTTATTTGTGCTGGCAAGTTCAAGTAACTTCTGCATCTACCTCTTATCCCACTATGTGCGCTCACAGCAAATTTTTTATAATTATTTAAAGATCGTAAGTCAACAAACACTTCTATTTAAAGCTTAGAATGTACTGCAGACTGGCCTAGACAATAATCTTTTTTTTTCTGTATTTAGTTGAAAAGATATATCCTGGTATGTAGGAACCTGTGAAAAACCTGAAAATCTTAAAACTAGGAAATTTTCAGGAAATTTGGGAAGAGATGTGCAGCCTTAGCCTTGGCCATATTCCTGGTCAAACAGTCTCTGAAATTTCTGTGCTCTTCATTTCTGCAATAAATAATGGGGTACATCTAGTTCAGGAACCAGTGTACAGTGTAGTTATAGCTACATGCTTCTCAGAGACAGGCCAAAGTAAGCCCGTGTTCAGTGTTCCTCAAATAATGTGGCATAAAACTTATTCTATTGTTATCCTGTCAGCTGTTGGTTAGCTTCTGTCCTGAAACATCAAGATATATATTCACTCACCCACATCTTTTAAAAAGGCTTTTCTACTGGATTGATGGATTTTATTATTATCCTTAGAAGTGTTCAGGTTTACTTTGAATTCTACTATCTCTCTTAATTATTTATAGTTGCTACTTGGGCTATAATGACTTCACCCATCATGACCTTTTGAGGTAGCACTCCAACTCATTGCTTCATTCTGGTATTGGTGCTGATTGATAATGAGTCAAAAGGTGCAGGTAGTATTCCTGAGCAGGACATATAAGAAACATATGAGAAGATATTTCATTATTTTCAGAGTTTATTATATGTTTTTGTTTCATATATGTCATAATATATTCGCTATTTTTTTACTCATTAACCACTGCAGGGGTGACTTTTGTTCATCTTGCCACACTTTGGCCCAGTCTCTCCCTGGGATGATTATGATTAACACAGAAACACACCTGTCTACTAATAGAACATATTTAGAAAAACCTTGCCTAAATAATGCATTTTCCAAACCTATACTCATGGTAATGTAAGTATTGTTGGAAGAGCCCTCTTTGGCAGTGTGAAATAGTTGCCAGCAAATATACTCTGCCACTTGAAGGTCATATTCTTCCATTGGCTTCATCTTAGATGTTTTATGTGCTGATTCATCAGCAGATCTGTATAAGCTACCTGAACAACATTCCTTTGGAGTCGCCTCAAATCATCTGTCTATCTCCAGATGATCAGAGATAGTTGTAGCTGTTTTAAAGTGTTTCTGTTACACCACATGTTTGTGGCCACCCTTTAACTAGGAAGTTATGGTCCTCAAAGCTAAACTGGTAAACCATGTGGTGTAAATATTTCTCATTTTCTTTAGCAGTCTTGTATGGTTTAGAAGCTTAAATTGCTGAAATAAAATGCAAATTACAACAGAGAAAGCCATGATGAAATGAGGACAAAAGGATATTTTAAATACTTTGCAATAGGAAATTTTCAAGAAGAATATCTACTGGAACAGTAATAATGGTAATTCTCTGAACAGTAACTCAAATGGGATTTGTTCCAGCAAAATATTTCTGTGAGGGACACCTTTGATTCAATGGTACTTAATACTACCCCACTTCTTTTTTCAACAGACTTGTTTTACCAAATAAGATCCTTAATATGTCTCCTTCCCTAAGGAAATGGTTAGTCTGCTTTTATTTGTGTAATATGGAAATGCTTATATGCTGCCCACGTATTTCTGTATGACTGCATGAGTTTCTGTATGTGCCTACATTTTTCTGTGGACTACCAAAAGCCTAGTCGATGAAGAAAGACAAGTGGCTAATCAAAAAAAAATAAAATAAAATCACTGCATGTATATGTTTTGAGGATACACATTGATTTTACTACTGGCAACTACAGATCAGTAAGACAAGTGTGAAGAAAACATATATCATCCATCTGCTTCAACCATCTGCTGAGAAAAAAGAAAATGTTACCATTAGCAGGTCTATATCTATAATTCTGTGTTCTGTGTACATCTTCATGATAAATGTCTTATACATACACATATATTTAACTACATAGTTAATCATACTAAGTATCATATAATGTACTAGATGACAAGCAGCGCTAAGGTTGTTATTTTTTAAAACAAATTAGTAATTTCCCAGATGTCTCCTTAAAGTTTATGGTGATAACTCAGTGACTTCTTCAATCTGTCCAATAAAATTTGGCTTTGCTATTAGATGTACGTGCTAATTGATATTTCTTACTGCTTTGAGTGTGGATTTTGGCACAGTGTGCTACTTCTGTTTATCTCTTTTTGTCTATCTTCCATTTGAATGTTGACATACCTTTGAAAAATGAAATAAAGGAAGGTAGTAAACCTCAGGTGAATCTGTATTCTCCAAAATCCATCTGTGCAAATTTCACCTTTTTCTTGAGGAGAGTGGTTGTGTACTAGGAGTATCAATCAGACACATGTAAAGTGATGGAATCATTAAGGAGGACTCTTGAGGATTTATTTTCAAAATGCCCTTGGGGTATTTGTCTTCCGTGTTAGGAGCCTTAGAAAGGGAACAACTTTTGTAGTCAAACTATTTCCACCTAGTTACTGGAGGAACCTCTGCCTGGCAGTTCCCTCTGATGTGTGATGCATGCAGCATTCCCAGAATCCAGACAATGTTGGATCTCCAGCTTATGGGCACACTGCCCATATGTATATTGAGTAGGTCCTACAGTTTCCAGGATTGATGGCTGTTTTTTGTACATTATTTCTGCTGCTGCAGGTGTATAGCAGATCTGTTCAGAATTTCCTCCCTTGCTAGGTCCAAGACGTGTACTTGAAAGGTGAGAGGCAAGATCAGACGACACTCAGCAGAACTAGAGCTTTCCAGTAGCTTTCTCATGGCTGCATTAATTTCCCAGAATATCTCATAACTGAATGAGGATGAGGGAGGTGTTTGTTTCCTGTTAATGCAAGTAGCCCTTGACACAAATGCAGCTTTAGAATGTACAAACAATCAAACAAATGTACAAACAATCAAACAAAAAAAACAACCCCTAGGACACTTCAAAAAAATCACAAGTCTTCAAGATGTGGGACCCAGATTGCTTGGTATAAGAAGATTTCTGGTAAAACCATAAATGATATAATCATTTCCTTACATTTTAAGGAAAAATAGCAGAATGATATAATTAGGTCTTTCTGCTAAAAACTGAAAACAATAATCCAGCATTGGACAGTGATTTTAGATGGGAAGCAGCTGGCTCTTTTTTCTGAGCTTCCATAGTGCGTTTGCAAAAGCTTGACAAAACCCTTCCCTGGTCAATGCCTGAATTACTGGACCATCTTTGTCTAGGTAATACAAGTTGGTCTGTGTTTAGGATCTGCCCAGGTTATCAACAGACAAAAGAATAGTAACTACAGGAGAAATACCTTTTTTCTAGAGAAAATGGAATTAATTTCATAAGCTGTTTCACTTTATTGCAGCGTTGACCTGCTGGTGTCATTTTTTTTCAGCAGTGATTTGTTTTGATAACTCCTATAAGATGCTTCTGTGTTTACTATGGTGGGGAAGTGGAAGGCATCCTGCCTTTTATTTCCCATCTCTTATTCAGGAATCCTGTGAGTAGGTGGATCTACCAGGGTCCACGTTTCTATCTCTTTTTCAACTTTGGTTATTCCTACAGAGGCAGATGTCATGTCTGGATAAAAGTAATGTCTGATTCACAAAAGTGAAAGGCATCAAGGAGATATGGTGTCATAAGTTAACATCATTTACTTTTAAGGAAATAACAGGGTATTCCTCATTTACTGTAATGGTGCATGACCAATGTCTTTGAAACTTAAACCAGAGTTGGTTAACATCCAAAAACTGTACCGTAGGTGCTAATAAAATATGACACTTTGTTTTTAAGAAGTATAGCAGCCAGTGTTTTGAAGGATCTGTTAAATTATTTGATACTAAGAACAATCAGCAGCAATTAACATACTCTTCTATCTGAAGCAACAAAAGCCGTCATCATCCCCGTCCTTCTTAGTGCTATGTATAAGGATGTCATAGTCAATGCATAAAACTTTGTTTCAGAATATGAATGCCATGTAATTTAAAAGGTGATTGTTCTACAAGTCTTTTGAATAAAGAATGTTTGAGACTTTACTTCTTCAAAAATTTATAGGCAATAGTTTATTTTAAGCAGCTAATTGTCAAACCCAATCTTCTCTCTTGTTTTTCAAGTTCATGGTATATAAAAAAAGAGGAAAGGAATTAATAGTCTATTATGCACATTCTGACTTCATTATGAGCTGTCATTCTAAATAGTCTCATACAGACACACATAAGACCTCTTCCTATGCTGTAAAGGAACACTTCGGTAAATAAAAATCTCATTCGTTCCCATTTGAATTTAAGGCCCTTTATACTGTCAGCATAATATAGATGGGATTCAAACTCACAATATTTATAGCAGGATACATGAGTGGCAAAAAGAAAAAAAAAAAAACTTATAAAAAGCCCCCTTTTTGACTGAAAAGCATTTCTGGTACTTTGAAATTTTTGAGTGCTTTCTAGGTTGTAATATTCCTTCAGACTTGCTTATGTCTTTATTTGGTACAATTTTCTGTGAATTCTGTACCTGTAAAAATAAAAATTATAAATTAGAAATATTTATCAGTTCAAAACACAAATCTCTTTTTGTTGGTAATTGTGAAGCTTATAGGACACTATGCCTTGAGCTCCTGTCCATAGGTGCAGAATGACTATTAACTGGGAGCATTCACAGAGCTGAGAAGTCACACCGAAATGAAAACACTTGCTCTGCTCCTCCTTCTCCCTAAATCTTACAGTAGGGAGATTTTGAAGTGACACGACAATTTAAATTATTGAGACATTAGTGAGACATTTAAATTATTGTTAAGTGAAAAGATTCTAATTTATTTCAGCTTATTTCATAGCAAGGAAGTAGTAAGAAATAGTGTTGTCTTGTTGTCATGTTTTTTGGACTGAAGTGTCAGTAAGAAAATAATGTTGAGGAAAGGAGAAAATGAATTAAAAAATTGAATTATTCTTGACTCTTGAGGAACCATGTATTTTTTTGCTAATCATTCTATTGATCTCTTATTACAGACAAACTTAGCTTTCCTTATTTTTTCTTTAGATGAAGAACACTAGGTAAAATAAAATCTTTCAAATATCATGAAAAAAATTGTGTGAATGTATCTGCAGAGCTCATGACTGTGAAATCAGTAAATCACTGTTTAAGAAATACAGAACAAAAGACTGAAGCCAGTTATGATGACTTACATCAAGCAATTTACTTTGTGCTCAGCATTGTTTAGCTAAGCTAATCATGGAAGATTAACCTTTAAAAATTTATATTGCAAATGATGCTGATCCCATTTTTGGTTCCTAATGCTTTTAGCTCTGTAAATAGCATTTGACATTTGCCAATACTGATGTCAGGCACAAACATTCCCCCATTCTGAAGATAACAACAGTTTGAATTCTTTTCCTATTTTTTTTTTTTNTGGTGAGGTTCACGGGAGTAAACAGCACACCACAATAAGAGCATTTCTGTATAGGGTTAACCAGCTGATGCTGAGGACTAAATATTTGCCCTATATATTCTCTGGAGGCTTTACTTAGGACTGTTGCTTATGTACTCCCACACAGCTAGTTGTGATTCCAAAGCACATGGTTCTCTTCATATTAAGTCTGTGTACTTTGAGACTGCTCCATGGTGCAAAGCAGAGTTCACAGTAAATTAAGATGGCACCTCAAAAGTTTGCTCCTGATCTGAGCTGGAACACTAAGGTAGACACACAGTTTTCAAAGAGAGGCTTTGTAGTCCCTTCAAAAATGTTACCATGAGATGAAATTTGTATTTAGAATGTTATGATCATAACCATATTTCAGATGTAAATGACTGAATTTAATGTTCATATCCAAACGTTTCACAATGCACTTGAATTTTCCTCCCACAGAAGGAATCAGTGTGACCATCAGGCCATTATAGATCCCATAAGCACCTGACCCCATAAACATCTTTTATAGAACATTTTTTTTTAGTAGAACTTTCAAACATTACTACAATATGCTGAAAATTCAGAAATTGTCCCTACATCTAAAAGCAACAATTATCTTACAGATGATGTTGTCTACCCTAGTTTTCTCTTATCACAGAGTCACAGAATGGTTGAGGTTGGAAGGGACCTCCAGAGATCATCTAGTCCAACCCCCCTGCTCGAGCAGGGACACCCGGAGCACGGGGCACAGGGTGGCAGCCAGGCGGGTTTTGATTATCTCTAAAGAAGGAGCCTTCACAAGCTCTCTGGGCAGCCTGGTCCAGGGCTCTCACAGCCAGGGGTGGTCACCCTCACAGGAAAGAATTTCTTCCTCATACAGTCCTATTACTGTTGCTTTGACTCCTTGTATGATTATACCTATTTCTGATCTTTGCCTTTAGATAGTGCTGTAATATAAATATTAAGACATTTAGAATAATAAAAATAGCAGTAATCCATGACAAATACAGTGTTTACCCAGTGACAGCTCTCTTTCAGGGCCACCTTTCTTAACAACACTTCTGAAGAAAAATCCTCAATTAGTCTGTCCTGCTCTTTTTAATCTATGGGCATCTATAGCATCCTTCATGCTATGAGATTTTCTTTGAGACATCTACAAAACGCAATTAAGAAAGGGACTTTTAAACATCTTATACAAGAACTTACATACATGAAGTTCCAGAGATAAATATTGTTGGTAATCAATAAACAAGAGAAGGATTTTTGGGACAGGATTTGTAGGAGAACTAATTTTGTAGTATTACAAAAATATTGAAGATTTTTTTTACATAATACAAAAGTAGTATGGGACAGTTCAACATTGATAACATTTAATAAATAGCTTTCTAGGAATAGGTTTCTACTAGCTTCATAGCATGTAATACCTCAAAACATGTGCACTGTATCTGCATGGCATATACCTTGAAAAATAAAAGTTCATCATAGTTGCTTATACTAGCTCTTCTATTAGAACTAACTCTTCTATTAAAAACAAAACTACTGAACAATGTGAAGAAAATCATATTTAAATCATATTTGGGCTTAGTAAAAAATTATATTTTTTTATTGCCATAATTTGTAGATTTACCTAATGTAATGAGGCTTTGGTCGTAGTACATTAAAAGCATGAGTGATGTAAGTAGCCACCTCAAAACTAGACTTTTTCTGTAGAAAACATGAGGACATTGGCTTATCAGAGATTTTGTTACAAGTAGGTGCAGACTCTTTCTTTTGAAGGACCTAACTGAATGGAGCTTTTAAGTATAAAATTAAGTCAATTTGTTTCTTAATGGATTTAAGTCCAAACTGAAAGTTAAGTGAAGGGATCTGTGGAATTGGGAGCAGGCCAGAAAAAGGCAATTGTTCCATTTACATGCTAATCATTCATAACTAGGTTCATACGCAAAAGAGGGGCTACTGGGGCTTAGCTTTCTCTTAGAGAGTTTTTTTGAGGATAGAGGCTGATTCATAACCTGAAGAATGGTCATTAAGACACAGCATAATGTTTAGAAATGCAATACTTGCTCCTGTTAGGAGCTCTGGCTGGAGCTCCAAAGTTGTCATCCAGATCTGCAACCAGAAGGGCTGGACCAGTCTCGTGTGAGCTTTTGGGTTTATTAATTTGGTGGTGGGGACGAGAGTGGGAAGGAGGGAGGAAAAATTCTGTATCCTTTTAGGCAACATTTAATAGCTTTTCAATAGTCCTATAGATTGCAGTTTCCCTGTTCTGTATCCTTTTTTTTTTTTGCGGATGCAGCTGAAGAACAATAGCAGATCACCGTATTGTGCTTTCCTTGGCAGACTGTCTTTTGAGTTGTTAGAATGCACTAGTCCAGACGGTCCGGAATTTTGCTTTTATCTTCAGCTGGTTCCTTTACTTTAACCTCCTAGTGCATGGGGCTTTGTAACTAGGTAGTAGCATAATATAAAATACAAAACACAATAGGTTAAGATAATATTCAGAGTCTAACTTTAACAATATGAGGCTAAACTGCTCCCGAAAAACACCACACATAATGCCGTGTTTGTCACTGCAAAATGTGTCTGTGACTATGTGCATACATAGAATATTCATACAGATAGATGTATACAGTTAAAACAGGTTTGAATGAAGTATGTATGATTTTAAGCATCATTTAAGCAGCATTTTAAGCAAAGGCATTAAGGATCAATGCCTTTGATTCCCATTGATTTTGATGGAAAGTGAGATTTCTAAACTCCATGTGGGAAATTCTCACAGTACACAATCATAAATTACTGCAGCATGGGAAAAATGTTGTCTTTCCTTTGGAGTTCTGGGAGTGTAGTTCCATAGCTGCATTCATAAAATTAAACTTCCAATAGCTCTCTTTCCTGATATACTTCCCTTTCACTCCAAATTATTGTTTTTGATTCAAAAGACTTTCAGGGTGGGAGGACTGTTTGCCAGTAGGCCAATTAGTTATTATTACTATGAGGCAAAAGCTTCCAAGTTCTCAGTAGCACCATTGACTCTTCAATTTTTCATTAAAAAATATTTTTTTCCCTCTTTTTTATTTTTACTGAAAGCTTCCAGAATTGTCTATATTAGGTCATACTTTCACTCTATTTACTACTAATAAAAATTTTCAAGACCAAAGAAAGACTGACTATTCCTAAGGTGATGGCACTGAATACATGGATAAGACAGATAATATATGTACAACGGTATTACCTATGTCCAAACCATTAGCATGTTACTTATTCATCTGTACTACATGGTTTGTTCTTTTTTTCCTTTTGAAAACTTTGGAGTGTTTAAGAATAAGCCTGTACGGCCATTTTGAAATAAAACTATATGCCTATAAGCCGCAGACAGGTGAGGTACTAGACATCCTTTTTTATCTCCCTCTCTATATATCTTTAGAATGAGGAAGAATTACATAGCTGACCACACTGCAGCTGCTTAATGCTGTTGTAAATAGATCCCAATAAGCATATGGTATATACGGTTGTCTGTGTAAATGAAGGGGTTGGGATTGTTCAGAAATTGTAGGAAGGAGGGAGACCAGTGGGGAAAAAGCTTCCTGATTGCAGCAACACATGGTAGCAATTTTTCCTTCCTGTGTTAATGATTGTAATTCATGTAATGTATATTATCTCAGTCAACAGCAAAATTTTCATGTTCAGTTCACAAAGTATTTAATTAAGAATATGAATGAGCAATGACAATCCAGTTGCAGAAAAAGCAAAGGGCACTTTATGGCCCGTATGGGTGGAGTCCCTTTGTGAATATATTTTATCAATATAATAAGCTCATTTTCCTAAAACTCTTTGCCAAAACAATGTCCTTTAAGTCATACGGGTTTATGTTTTTCCCTCTAACTTTCCTTCACATGCAGTATTTGACTGCAAACCTTTATTTTACAGTCTCTAGTGATCAAATCACTTCATCTTCTATAAACGTAACAAATTAAAAGAGCTTTCAGCTACTGAACTCCCACACAACATACACAAAACTAAAATAATTCATTGTCTAGAGACCATAACAAATTTTAATGTGCATTTACAGAGCAAACAGAGGGCCGGTAGGGTTCAAACCAGTGGAAGTGAGTGTATGCGTTACAAAACCCACACAATACTGGATTACAAACTAAAAAGTGCTGTTTTGTCAGGAAAGGAAATAAAGATGTGTATTGGTGGCACGACGTACAGTTAAGATTAAAAACTGGCTTGCATGAGGACGAAAGTATGTCTACTCTGAAGTTATATCACACAGACTGTAAGCAATTTACAGAATTTAAGTTAGTTTTGCATATACAGGAGTGCAAAATTAGAGAAAACACATTGAAATATAGAACACACACACAAAGAAAGGATGTATATATATCAACCTCCACGCTGTAGTCAGGAGTTGGCCTAAGTCAGCAAATGCCACCAGTGAACAAGAAACAAAACAAAAGAGGAGGAGAAAAACCCACAGGGAGGAGTGATGGGGAAGAGAAAAAGAAAAAGAAAAAAAAAGAAAAAGAAAAATACTCTAATTTGCCAGAAACTGTGCCCTTAGTCTGTTTAGCTGCTCTCTAGGCTTTCCTTTTTTCTTTTTCCTCTGCATTCCTCATGCAAAAAAAAAAAAAAAAAAAAAAAAAAAAAAAAAAGGAGAAAAAAAGACTTTTTGACAAATTTTGTGAGCTGCTTTATCAGGGTTGACATTGATTCATTCTGTTTTGTTTCATTATTTGGTCTCTGTTTGCTTCACAGCTGGAACGATTCTTTCGGCGTAGGAAACTAAATGTCATCCATGGTTAATTTTATAATACTGATGACTCGCAGGCCAACCCCTGAGAAGTCAAGGATATGCGACTTCTACTTGCCGAGAGAAAAGGAAGCCAGGTCTTGCTGTTACAAAACGTCCTATTACATCACGCCAGTTCTCTTCAAATAAAAGATCAGTGATACACCAAAGAAAATAAGATCTATCAAGAAAACGTGTGGTATCCTCTTCTTTTTATAATATTTATTTATTTATTTATTTAGTATTTTTGTTTGTACTTCCTGAAGAAGGTGCTCCTTGTGTAGATGTTTAGAGTACATTGGGTGCAGAGTGATGGTTGGAGGTTAGGGTCAACTTTGCTGTCCGCTCCGTGGATTTTACAGGCGATTTGCTCTTTGCTTTAAGAAGAGAAAGTGATATTGGAAAAAGTCAGCACGTTTAGATTAAAGCAAAGCACCCTTCACAAAGCCACAAACAAGAAGCAGGACAGAAAGTCCATGGCTTGTAGCTATCCTCGCACCTGCGGAAGAAGTTATAAGATATTCGCTCATCTTGCAGATTTCCAATGCTCCTTATAAGGTTGTTTTAAACACATACATTTATATATTAATTAGCTCGCCAGGTTGGCTCTGGTGCTCATGAATGTCTTGGCATGCACTGCAAATGACAACACAAAATATTTCAGTCCCGGGGAGGTTTGTCTGTATTGCTTTGTTTTGTTTCTTGTCTGTTTTGAACAGCGTAACCCAGTAACCATATACCAAGAGGAACAAACACCTTCCCCCTCAGAGCATTTTTTACACAAGCATTGTTAGATGTGGGCAGGGACGGCGAGGACTGCTACCAAACAACCCATCCTGTGGCTACCTAGTATTGCTGTGAAAATCAGAGGAGATGCTGGAAGGCAACTGTGCTAGTTACAAGGGGAAACAGAATACCAAAAGTTTGGAGTGGTATTTATTTTTGAGTAATTATATTTTCCCAGATACTTTTTGTCTTTCTAGCAACCTATGAAATCAATGATATATATCGTTATTCCTCAAAACATGTTTGTATTCAAAGTTATCAGGATAAAAACCTTCAGAACTGTGCTAATGAATTTGCAATATTGACACACCAAAGACATGAGGATTTAGAGGTCTTAGACACCAAGTCTTAGTATTCGATAACTTCCTATAGCATAAATAATTACATTCAGAACTTGAAACATATTACTTGAGGTGAAAACCATAAACTGGATTTTGTTAAGTCATAATAAAACTTCTAATGATTAATAGATTTTATGCCTGTGTGCTATATTTGAATGGAATTGAGTTTTATTGATGGCTATCAACATCAAATCCATAATAGAACAATGTTGCTACATGCTGTCAATAATAGTGCCAGACTTTTAATACAGAATTAAAAAAAAAAATCTATTAATCATATTTGTTACTTCTTTATTAAGAACTTAATATTAGCTGAACTCTATTGCATCCCTCAAAAGCTTGTGTGTCTTTTCAACACAGTGAAAGCAAAAAGAGCTCAAGGCAAATGCTCATTTGTTGTAAGTTTTCGAACATATATTAGTAAAACATTCTTCTATAACAGCTATAAACAATATAGCTTGTAGCTGGATATAGCTATATAGCTGCTGTTCATAAGAAGTGTAACAAGAAGTATTTCCATTCCTGTCTTTTGTAAATTTTCCCCTTCAGAAAGGGGATTAAACTAAATCCTACATCTCTGAATGCTACTTCCTTTTGTAAATACATGGTGTGAAACATTATACATATATAGTAGTTGCTAGAAAAGACTTTTAGTTCTCTGTAATATGTACAAGAACTTCAGAGGTAACTGTTATATCTCAGTTATCCATGTGCGAACTGAATTTGTGAGTGAATATAAACTTCCGGATAGAGCCAAGTCTTGGCGACACAACAAAGCTTTTCAAAAGAGTCTGAGGAAGCTGTGTGCTCAGTTTCTGGTGAATGGAGATGGGAGAAACAAACCCAGTTTTCATGCAACCATCTGATAGTGCTAGCCTATCTGTACTAGGCTGCAGTAATTTTCCATACTTCACAAAGCACATGCTCTGTATTGGGAAATTGAGCCTTCAGACAAATCCTCATGCAAATTTGCTGCGACTTCTTCCTGTGGATTGCTCTAATGTGGGTAGTATTTCTGTGCTTGAGCCCACAGGTCAAATTTACTTTTCTGTTTTCAATATTATCGTAGCATGGCTTTATTCTCCATTTTATGTAAGACATAAAATCTATTATTTGATAGATGTTTATAAATGTTTTTTCTTTCCCTGACAGAACTTAGGACCTTTTGTATTGTTAGTTTACTTTATGTTATATTGAATTACTTTCATTCTTCTTGTTTTTAAATATCTTTTCAATCAAATAAAATAGTCTTGAGCAATGTATTTATCTTAAGAGGTCTTTAGAGATATATTTCCTCTGCATGAAATGCAGTTTCATGGTGGAAAAAAACAGAACCATAATATTTGCCGACAAAATGTTCTTTAGTGTTTCTTTTTTAATTATCATTATTATTATTTTTGCTGTCTTCAATAGTCTGTACGTCCCAAAGTTGGGGGTAATATGTTGCATACATACGATATATTTTTTTTTTATATATATATCATTCAGTCATTGTATAAATTCCCATCTCCTTTCAGTATTGTCACATGTTATGCATGCATTTTTTTTGTAAATGGTGATTTGTTTGCCTTGAAAGGAATTTAGGTCTGCCTATATACAGTAAGTGCAAGTTTAAGCAATAGAGAACACATAAGAAAAGTTAGGGGAATTACTGCTGAAACAATTTTAGCCTCCAAGTGAAGAAAGACGCTGTTAGGATTGCTGGAAATCACTTTAGGTATTACAGTGTGCATTGTGCTTTGCATGGTTTCAGGAACTGTTTAGTATATTCTAATGCCATTTCAGGGCCTTATTTACTGCTTTTAAATAGTTTAGTTTGCAAAATACTGTCAAACTCAAACTGATGCATTTTCAGCAGTACTTCTTCCTCAATAAAATCAATATGCAGCAAGTGTGCCGATTACATGCACTCTTATCTTTTCAGTGATGCCTTATGAAATACAATAAGCGTTTAAGTATATTCTGGTTTGTTTGTTTGTTTTTTCCAGGTTTTTCTTTGTACTCTCATGAACTTAGATATCTCTGTAGTTTTTGGAAGGGTGAGAGCTGAAAACATAGAATAATAACATACTAAAAGCTATCTTACCAGGCTAGCTAGCCCAAATAGCTATTCTAGATCTCTTCCTTTTCCTTTTTCATATCTATTTGCGTGATGGTGGATTTGCTAAACTGATTACTCATTTTGCTGTCATTTCTAACATTATTTCTTAATTAACGTAGTGAGAGCTAAAGAGATTTTATTGCAGGTCAGTTGTATTACCCTCAAAGATAGTAGCTTAGAAGAACAATGGTAGTGTGTATAAATATATCATTTTAACACTATTAGTCAAACCTTGCTTCCTGTGGGGGCCATGGATCCACACTGTGGCCCATCAGCCACAGGGATCCAGCTAAATTCCTGCTGTGAAAAGAGAAAAGGTGAACATCCATGTATTTTTTTTTTCTGTTTCCTGCCACTGACATCCATCAAAAAGGCCAAATGCTGGTGAAATCTTTGCCCTTTTTCCTATTAAAAAATAGGCTGTTTTGTCAAAGGCATATGATCATGAGAAAAGTTTCTGTGTAACAGTGTGAAAGAGTAGTTCATGTTGTTAAGCCCTTTGAAACAATTTTTTGTTTGAGTTGGGGTTTACTTAAATGCCAGGAGAGCTAAGAAAAGAAAACAGTAGCAATAAGTAATTATGGCCTTATTGCTTAAAATAATAAATAATCCATGTCATAAATGCTGAGCGAGATTTCTTTACTGTATGTACTGAATGGCTAAACATAAATTTTATTCTATTAATGAGATTAATTTTTAGTGTCTCAGTATAAAATATTGCTTATCAGCAGAAGCTGTAAATTTTGAGTGAACATGTAATGGAGATGATCAAAAGGCTAGTTAGGATGACTGCATGATCATCATTCCTAGCTTCCACTAAGGTACTGATCAGACAAAATTTGTATAAAAATATGTGGGTCTCGGGGTGTTAAGCCAAGAAAAGCTAATGCTGTTTTTGTAACTTTGCCCATTTATTTTTCACAAATGGAAAAACCCCACCAATTTATAGACTCAACAGCTGCTTTAAATGGCACAGTATTAGAATGTGATATTTGTGATAGTACCTTGCATGTTTCCTCACACTTTCTGGCAAGCAATTTGCACCTGTAAGGGTCTAGCAGTTTGACATACTTTGGGCTTGCTAAGGTTTGGAAAGATGCTCATAGGTAACAGCCTACTGTACTTCGATTCTCAATACCTATCATCAGTCAGAGCTAAAAGAACTATGAAAACTAAATACTTAAACTTTTACTTACAATGAATAGTCTAATCCTACCAAGTGAATTTGTGATTTCTACAGAACTATTTTAATATTTTATTCATCTCATAAGTTTAATGAGGGTATCTTTATGTTTTTTTTTAAATACTAAGGCAGTGATTACAAGGCAAAACTGATGTCCCAAGCAGGGTCTTGGTTTTGTGCTGTCAAATACAGAAAAAATACAGCTAGTCACACAACAATCCATTCTGGATTCTCTGTATGTATTGCCTGGTGCTGAGCAATCCCTAAATATATCTCAGGCTAAGGGGTTCCCTTCTGTGCTTGTGCTGAATACTAAGCAATTCCATTATATTATTGGTTTCTCAAATCACAGAGGTGTGACAAATTTGCAGTTTTGCTTTCCAGGAACTTATGCTGACATTTTCTTCCATTTTTGCAATGCCTGGCTTGCTGTTCTGCAACAGTGAGATATGCTCCTTAGATTCGAAATAGTCTTATTGTCAAGCCCAGTTAAAACCATAGGAAATCATAATTTACTGTGATTTCCATGTAAAATAAATAAAAGATGATAGAACACCTGCTGTAATTTTCCTAGGATATTCATGAATCATAGATTTATTGAAAGGCCTTTGCGGATTTGAGTCCATAAAGATAGGTGAAACCTATTAAGGTTGTTTTTATTTCAAATTTGATCTGAATTTATCTCACAAAGATTTGAAATAAATACATTCTTTCTCTTTGGCCTACCAATTGATGTCTTTGTTTATGAAACAAGTTCTTCTGAACTGTGGAAATCATAATTACACGTATTTCTTCTATACAGCTGGAATATATATATGCACTGGGAAAGAAAATTTCCCTTTAAAAAATATGAGCACCCTTTTTCTTCTCAAGGAAATTACTTCTGATGTGTATTTTAAAGGCCAATCATTGCTATTAAATTTTGGGAAGATAAACACTGAAGGGCGAGAACTGGGTATCATGTTCCGCCCTTATAATGTAGGTGTTTTAGCTGAGGCTTCCAGTCTACCCATTCTCCACTGGATGCACACTAGTCTGACTTCTATCACTCTTAAAGAGTGTGAACTGCTCATCACTGTCTTGGATGAATGTACCAGAGAGGGTAAATAAATTCATATTGCATGCTGCACAAAAAAAAAGTCTAGATTTCTAATTCTTCTAGCAATTTTCAAGAAGAGCAGCTAAAGCATTAATTGAACTGATAGAAAATTAGACTAGCCTATGTATTGAGTTTCCATGAGTTTCTGCCAGCAATGCCCAGAGAAACCAGCGAGTAAGAAGAATGTAGTCCTGGTTATTCCCTTGCTTTGTCTGGGAAAGGCGTCTGGGCAAACAGAGGTGTTGAGTGCTGCCACAGGTTAAAAGAAAATAACATTAAGTTCTGAGTAGAGGAGAGACCTGTGTGAAAGGCCTGTGTCACTGTAACTTTCTGGGCTGGGGTTAGTCACAGCCTTTGACTTGCTTCTAGCTATGCCTAAAGCCATGTTCTAATGCAAGATGAGATGGAAACACTTGTGAGAAAGATCTCAGGAGACTTCAGATATAGTAAAATGATACTTGTTTTCATGCAGTGGTCAAGGAAAAGTCACAATAAATCTATGAAAGGACAATAGATAGCAGTATGAAAAGAAAAAGAAAGGAAGAAAAATAGCCAAAGTAGATAATAGAGATGAGTGGAAATTTGAATGATGTTTGTAATTTCACAATACCAAGAAAGAAAAAAGTAAAATCATTAACAAACTCGTGTGACCAGAAGTGATATTTTACAGTCTGGCTGTTTTCTACTTATTCCATTACCTCACACTGTACCCAAGGACACATTTAAATCTCAATCTACCTCTGCAACATATCTCTGAGTCTTTTTAATATTCAAGCAATGTTCTTGTTCATCTCTCCTTATCTAACCCTTGACCACAAACAGGCTTCCTACTTGGGCCATCAGTCATTTGCACTTCCCAACCCAGCATTCAGTGTGAAGAAGCTATAATAATTCTTTTTTATTATTATTATTTTTATTTCAAACAACCTAACCATGACATCCTTTTAGCTTGAATGGCATAAGGGAGGGCTGAAACCCTAAAATATCTAGCTGAAGCAGGAAATGCATTGATATTTGTAGATTTTCATGCTGTTCTGATGAGAAGAGCCAAAAATATGCCGTTGAATTCAAACACATGGCATTGGGAAAATGAATTGGATAATCTAATTGGTTTAGTCTATATGTGATAACATATTTCTTTGTTCTTTCTCTCTCATCTCCTTTTTTTCCTGTAATTCACAATTCCCATTCCCATTAATGCATTTCCTTCTGTTTTAATACATAGCTTGGTTTAAATTACATTAATAAATAACTGAGGATTAAATAATACTTTTCATACCAGCATGATTAGTAAGTATTCACAGTACTACTTTTGTCTTGTGAGTGTCTCTACTTTCTCTAGCAGTTATCCTAAGTTTTGTTCCAATGCTTCTCAGAAACTAATCATCTAAGTTGCTATGGTCTAAAAGTAGGTCTAGGAATCTGGACAGTCTCTCCCATGAAAAATTCAGTTCCTGAAATTTCAGTTTCCTTAACATTTTTCACATGAGAGTCTTAATCACCTTTAGAGAAGTAAATTAGCATTAGATTAGACACATGTTGGGTGAAATGAGGTGCAGATGAATTGCCTCTGACAGGCAGGTGATACGCAAGGAGTGTGTCAGAGTCAACATGATTTTTGAAACTAAGATAAAAAGCTTTCATCTTTAGATGCATCCAGAAGTATGTTCCCCCTTCTAGCAGCTTAAACTTTATTTTTAGTGCTCAGCTCTTCCAAATTTCATGCTTTCAGAGAAGGCTTTTCAGCCAAGTCTCTGAACTGCAGTGCCTGTAGGACCATAAGCAATTCCACTGCTATAGTGCGAGTTTTGTTATCTCGATATCCAAAATTCCTTGATTCTTCTTCAGAGAATGACAGTGCATCTGTGGCTCTTGGTCACAAATGCTGAGCCATCAGCCATTTGTAGTGGATATGCTAATTCACTCCCTTTATTTAGTACTTCAGCCTGTAAATTTTTTACACTGAATATCTCTTCACATATATAAGTAATCCACTGACTTCAGCTGTTTCTAGTTCAGTGAGAAAATACTTCTTGGGAAAAGGGTTGCAAGCAGAAGTGTCTGCACAACATCTGTGAAACATGGATATTAGCTATTTCAACTGCTAGGGGAAGCAACTGGAAAGCAGTGGCCATTGCATTAGGTAAAGCTGAAGAGGACTGGTGAACGCAAACAAACGCAAGCCCTAATTTGGTCAATTTGTAGAGTTAATCCTAGTGTTTGAGTGCCATTAGCAACATGTTTTATGGCTGTTCTTATCTGCAATGAACACCTTTCTGCACCAGAAAGCATCGATATAAAATATCTCTGGCATTTTTTTTTTTTAATACATGACAGAAATATGAGCAAACAGGTGCACTTCTGTTTATCTGCATGAAATGGCTGCTTCCAAACTAAATGCAAGCTTCTGTGGCTGACTTGTGGTAATACATCCTCATCTCTTTGCTTGTACGTAGTTATGCCCCATCTGGAATGAAGGAGGCAACTTCAACTGTTAACCAAAATTCTTCTTCAATTAAGTTTATTGTTTGTACCCCTCTCCTTCTACTGTTGTGGCTAAACATGACTCCATCCAAGCACCTTTGTAATCCAAATTTATTATAAGCAACATTGTGGTTAAACTGGCAGCAGTGCCATTTCTGAAAGATACTTTAAAGCTGTTTACAAAGTATAAGTTTTATTTGAAGAAAATATAATTGAACTCATTGTTTTCTTCTCCTGTGCTTTTCACATCCTGTTCATCTTTTTATTTATTACAAAATATTTTAAGTAGGATGGTCTTTAGTATTACTCTATCATCTTCAACAGCACTGTCATGCCAAGAAAAACATATACAAAGAGGCTTATTGTAGCTCAGGCAGAAGGAAAATTATCATTCTTTGTAAATATTTCAGCATGAGATATTCAATATCTTTGCTCACTTTTTACACCTGACAATGCTTAGGCTTCTGTTTGACATACAGTCAACCTGATCTCCTTCTATTTATATCATTCCAAAGAAGAGCTATTTCCATGGAATTCAACTAAGCTCCCATTTATCTGTACTCCTCTGACTAATCAGTCTGTTTTTTCTGTCTGATTCCCGGATTGTAAGTGTTTTGAGGTAGGGACCATTCTTCTAAGCCTTTGTTTGCCTGATGGATAATGTAGTTGTTATAGAGATTAGAACAATACTTCTGACTAACAGAGCATACCTCTGTCTAAGGGCTGTGAGTCATGCGCTTGTAATGATTTTAGCTGCAGCGGTTTAAGATGTTAGTGCCTCCATCTCTCTACTTCTTTCAGAAATTAAAACCCCCGTGGTAGGAATGACAGAGGCAAACATGTGCCACCTCTACATCTGTTTCATTAAACAACACGTATCATCTGTCATAGTCCACTTGCTTAATTTAATATTTGAGATTGTGAACTGGAACAGGTGAGTAGCTGTCACCTGTTTGCTTCTCCCACCCTGGTCTGGCGCAATAGCTGCTCATCCAGGGCAAGGCAGACTTCAGAGGAGCAGCATTTCAAACTGTAAGAGCCAACTCAGAGTTCACAAGTCATAACCTCTACCCTTGCTTTTCTGGTGATACAAATAAAGATAGACAACTTGTTATCACCACTAAAAGCATTGTGCATATGGTCAAAATGACAGATTTTCAGAAGGAAACTTGAAAGATTTGTGCTGAATCATGTATTCATTTCATCCCCTTGACATTCTAAAATTTTCATTTTTTTCTACTTTTATTTCAGATTTTTTTTGACATTTTTCTTCCAAAGTCTGCAGTGTGAGAGCAATCATAGTCATGAAATGTTGTTCTTCATTATTCAAAGATTCCTCGCCTATAGGGCAGTCATCGATTAATGCACATTGTGTACATATGAGGGATTAAACACAACATCAAATATATATTTGAGCTGTCATTTTGTCAGGGGAGAGTGACTGAACTGACCGCCAGTTCTTGACTTCATAATGATTTTATTTGTTCTCCTAGACAAAATACTTTGTCCATGTAACACTGTTCAGTCACACAGTACGAACTCCTTTGTGGTAGTAGAAATCAGCTTACAGTAGCTCTGGAAGCAAAATCAGTGTTGTGTTTCGCTATCTGCTTTTTTTTTTTTTCTGTTGATGAACACACAGATCATATGTGTGAAGGGCTGAGACTGGTGGCTGTGGCAGCTGACTTTCATCTTTTTGTTGTTTTCTGTAAATTAGCAGCTTTTTTCCAAGACAGTAGCATTTGTCAGTGGGTGGGGGACAAACTGCAGTGAGGTGGATCAGACTGCAACACCCATAAACAGAGAGGGTAGTAAACTGCACTGCCAAAAACTATGACAGCAAATTTCTTATGGTAAGTTAGAATGTAGGGGTTGGGGTAGAGTCTTCTCTTCACAAAGCTGGGGAAAGATCATCAGCTGTTCTTCAAAATGACATCCAGGTTTATCACCAAGACGACAGAATTGATTAATTATTACTCTAGATGTAAAAAAAGGTTATGTGTCTGGAATGCCTCTGAAGGTTGTGAATTATTTAGTCAGATCAAAAATCCCTGTCCAGAGAATAAGCAAATACTAAGAGAGTTGAGCTTTTTAGTTAGCGTGGGTTGAGGTTTCAAAGAGAAATGCTAGAAGAAAGTCCATCAAAGTGAAAGGAATAAAAAAGCAAACACACATGAAAAACGAAAGAACAAAAACAGCCCCCCACCCCAGCTCTGAATCTGAATGGGTTGAAAATAGTAGTTTTCAGTTTTTTTTTTTTTTTTCTTTTTCCTTCACTCTGTTTGCAGACATCTTTGCTGTTCTAAGCTTCCTCAGATGGTACAAGTGGGGCAAAATTGGATTCTTCTCACGATTCACCCTCACTTTATGAGGAGGGAAAAAAATCACTCTCGTCCTCATGCCTGAGCCAAATATTCTTGGCTTCCAGTGGAGTTGTACCCATTCCAAACAGCAGATAATTCCAGCCATTCTTCTAAAATTATAAGTCATGCAAAGGATTTTGGAATGAAGTAATGCACCATAGGCAGGAAGCTTCCTGCTTCTTATCTGAAACAAGCAAAAATGTACACTGCTTTGCTGTATATGCATCAAGTAACACATGGGTTTTGTTCTGAAGCAAGGAAATCCCATTCGTTGTTTCAAGAGCAACCCCTGTCACATACGCTGTAGTCTCATGATCCAGTGCAAGCTGATGGTGCAGTAATGAAAAACAATTCCAGTCAGTTGACAAACAGCTCATAAACAACTCTTTTTTTCTTCTCCTCCTTTCTTTTCTTTTCTGTCTTTCCTAGCTGTGTGGCCCATCTGTGAACTTTTCAGTGGTTAAATACCACAGAAAGTTATATCAGTCAGTCATAGCATTGTAACCGTGATTCCTCTGCTCAGTAAATTTCTTTGGAGCTCTCTACCACATTTTTATTTATCAGTTTTGTCCTGAAGGTGAGGTGACTCTAAAAGATTCATTTTAAATAGCTAAAAGGAAAGGAAGAGATGTCATTAAGTGCATACACAGCCGTGGTAGATGAATAACCGTGGTAGATGAATAACCATGGTAGATGAAGGATATTAAAAGAATAAGAAAGATTGCATTATACATATGCACAGATAAACAAAAGTTTAGATGGAGAAAGGGTGAGATGAGCTTCTTCACTTTGAGTATATAGTTCCTGCTGTGCTTTTCCTCACTGTTTCTGGATTGACTTCATGGGAGGCTGATATCTAGTGCGGCATCCAAAGACAGTTTTCCATGTTTTCATGCATAGAACCTGTAAGTTATTTGAAAAAGCAGCTGTTCAGTAGTAGACCAAGTTATGTCTATCCAAATAAAAAGGAAATCTGGCAGGAAATCCCCTTTCCTATAGTTGGCTGATTCTGATCTACCATTATTGCTTTCTGAAATTCCCTCTTGCCTTTGAATGTGATTCCCTAAGGGTGCTAAGGCATTTTTACAAGCGCCAGGGATATGAAGATTCCATATATGTATTTGGCTAGGTCAGAATCCATGATCATCTCAACAAAGCTTAGAAGACCATGATTTTCTCCTAGAGTTCAGTGCTTAAACATGAGCATAATTAGGAATGCAAATAGTTTCTCTGATGTCACAGAGGATATGTTTGAAATTAAGGATGTCTAGAATTCAGTCTGGCCTGAGAACGTGGGATCAATCAAATGCTCAAACTTATAGAATAGCAGAAACACGCACACACCATTTGGGGAGTGCTTTCTCTTCTCAATTTCTAAATCTGTCTTTGTGAGAGGAAGAAGCAGCTGACAATACTGACAGTGAGGGACAATGGCACTGAGGAATTGCTACAAATAAAGGATAAAGGACAGTAGATACTGTCTTGTATGATGCATGGGTTCCGTTTTTAACTTGTGATGATAGAACTCCAACTCCTCTGCATTTTTATTTTGCTACTAAATTCAGCTGGATTAAGTTTGAGGAGTAGGTATTTCAATGAATGCTTTTGTTTCTTTCATTAAGTATACACATACGAAAAATGAAGTAGGTCTTTTGAAAGAAACCTAAGGTTGATAGGTTTGTTCTCCTTTAGAAATCCTGGCCTAAAAAAGCGTTTTTAGCACCTGGCAAGACCCCCTTGCTTTGGCAACAAAGTCATTTGGGGTGGAGTAGCACTTTTCTGGAGTAAAACTTCTCAGGAGAATCTTACAGTTCAAGGTCAACAACTAACTGACTAAAATGGCTACATGAATTAAAATGGTAATAATTGGAGTGGATCCACTCAGAAAAAGTGAATTAAATGCAAGTTTCAAATAAAAAATAAAGTCTGTAATGTATACAAGTGTAAAATGGGAACTCTCTGCATCATCTTTTTGTAAGAGTTTCTGAGATCTGCTGCTAAGGAAGAGTCAGAACAAGAAGGACAAAATTCTCATTTTGCTTTGCTTTCAAGGAGTCTTTAGAAAACAGAAATGGGGTTTTTGTAGAGATGAACAAAAATGAGATGTACAAAAAAAAAAAAAAAGTTGTTATGTATTCCAGAAGATTCCAGATTGGACATAAAAATATCTTCGTAATAGGTTGGTAATAATGAATTCCCGAATTTTGTAGATAAAATGGAGACTGAAAGGAATGTCATTTGTTTATCAGTATCAGCGACTGTTGTTTTGCATCCATGCCTGATGAGCAGGTTGTTCATGTGGTTTATTCTTCCAAGAATTCAGGTTGTTCCATCTTAGGTAAAGACCTTCTTCTATCTTTGTGCTGCTTTTGGAGTCACTCACTGCAACTCTCTCATCATCAGGGGAACAGTTTTGGCATGTATTTGGGCCAGTGGTTGAATTTGTTACTTTAGGAGGACAGAACAAAAGGTTACTACAAATCTTCTGTATGTAAGCAGCCAGAAAATTGGGCCTAACATCACATTCTCATTTGCAGCAATTCCCTTTCGAGTTCTCTAGACCCAGTCTGCCTGAGTCTGGTTTCAAGTGTTTTATCAGAGCCTTGGCAAACCAGGAGGAGTTAGGGGGACATGCACATTCTCAGCACATCAAATTCTGCAGCCCTTTGTGTTGCTATAAATGTTGAGTGACTTGAATGCGGCCAACAGAGTTATGCTAGATTTATGTCCATGAAACAGTGAGATTTGGCATAGCCTCTAGATTATTTGGCTTCCTTTCGCCTGGACTGAATTCGTTTTGGCTCTTAGATCCCAGTTAATTGAAACATTGCCTAGAGTTACTGGGTCCTGTGGAAACTCCATACTTTTACCTTTGGATTAAGATATGTTGTTACGAATTATGCGGGGAAAAAATGTCTATCACTCCACCTACATGGGACATTTTCTGAATATATGCAGATTGGCCTGTCATATCACTCATATTCCTGTTATGCAGTGATAGCTTACTTCATTTACTGCAGCCCATGAATATGAAAAGAAAGGGTCAAGCTGCATAAGCTTTGACTTTTGCTTTCTTGTCTTCTTTGGCTTTCAGGCAGACCTGTAATACTTCACAGTATATTATGTAAAGACTGTTTGGGAGAGATTTTAGTGCCTTTTTTTTTTTTTTTTTTTCCCTATGTTGAATAGCCATTACTCTAGTGATATATATGGAGGCTTTTTGATACTCACTTTTCAGAGTACACAAAATGGACTTCATATTGTGTTAATGTGCCTGTATACCCCCTTGATGGTTATCACAGATATTCTCCCTTTTGGGTGAGAAAATGGCAGAAATAGCTGTGCAGTTGGCAAATGCTGATAGTTCAAAATGGCAGTGACTATCAACTGCTTTTCCAGAGGTACCTAATGAAATGTGTAGATAAATAGTTGGAGTTATGCAGAATTCTGTAGTATGCTTCATTGTGGAAATGTTAAATTGTGTTATCTATCTTTCAAATACAAACTTGGGGGACAAAATCATCCATCTACTTCTGTTTGTGTGAGAGTTCTTCAGAAATAGCTAAATGCTGCTTTACCAGTAATTTCCCAGTGTCATATTTCCCTCTACTATAAAAAAGATTTTGTAATAATCTGTGAACATGGTAGGAAAATGTATTGTCTGCCAGTAACCATACACTGGCTTTCTAGTATGGGCAGATATTTGATATAGTTACCTATGGTAAATACTATTTCTCTTTTCAAACTGTATTGCTGAAGTCAATGCATTACTCTTTGTGAATAAACACATAACAGCACTTACTACATCTTTCAAGCACAAAAATCTGTGTAATAATGCTAATTTTATATTAAACTCTATTTCTGTGTTCCAGGCTGGATGGATATATTTCTTGTGCGCAATTTAATCACAAGCGGTCTCACGCATGCAAGTATAGTTTGAACCATGTTTAAGAAAGAGATTTCCCCTTCGAAAGTATGACGAAGGTACCTTCATGGGATACCATATAAAGAAAGAATACACGCAACATTTCTGCCTATCTTTGCCATCTCCCTTCTGCTTTTCTCATGTCTCAAAACTGATGCCTCTCCTTCCTCATCTGTAACTGTTCCTCCAAGTTATTTGCAGCTAAAACCCCCTGACTGCCTTGAGCTTCTGTAGGTCTTTGTGTAAAATGGAGGTAAAACAAAAATAAGAAAAGGCTGGAAAACAGGCCTAGGTTTTCTCAGGAAAGGAAAGCAAATCTTTGTTTTGAAAATTGAACTGTTGCTCGAGAAAAATATCATTAATAATTACTGTGTAGTAAGTGACTATTAAATTGTAATTAAACCTCGTATGTTTTCCTGATATAATTTTTGTTTCTTCAGGAGGTGAATTTCAGTTCTGATGAATACAGCATTAGTTTGTGTTACATGAGAAAACAAATAAAATAAACTATGTTTTTATATATTTGATTTTTTAATTCTTCATTGGGATTGCCTATACTTGATCTACAGTAATATTTGCTCAAGTTAAAGACCTTTCTATGTTACAACCTACTAATTCACAAATAACAAACAACACCCAAGGCACCCATCATGCAAGACATAAACAGACCAAAGACATAAATGATATTATGAATTAAATTCTATATCCAAGTGATTTAATGGATTAGCTGATGTGTGCACACTTGTGTCCCAGTTCAATGTAACCTGTAGTTGTTGAGTTGACTAGTGACTATTTAATTGATTTCACTTAGCACGGACCAGAAAGGAGAATGTTCATTTTATGGGCAAGTCTATGTATGAGTCAAATGAAAAAGAAGAATTTTATGCATTTCTGTGAAAGGACAGTCATTGTAAAATTATGATTTTAAATCAGTTGAAAGAAAACTAAATGTAAACTTTAAATAATAATAGTAAAACATATACAGAGGTAAAATGGTGACAGTCTCTGCGTCATCTTTTATAATAGCAATAACAGTAATTTTCATATGAATAATCAGATTGTTTCACTCTGTAAATGAAATATATTACCAAAGTTTTTTTTTCTTTCTGTCTAATAGTTTGATTGTAAGACAAAACAGATTTAACAATAGATATGCTACGAAATTTGTCATATTCACAGTTTTGGTTTTGTTAACATAGCATTTGCCAATAGAAAAATGAAGAATCAGAACAAACTGGAAAGCTTTCACTATGTGTTTTAAGCTAGGTGGTGACTACATGGCTTGCTAAGATGGGACCTCAGTATAAACAGAAAGAAGACAGAGTTGCTTTAACTTGCACAACTTGTTTTCCAGAAAAAAAAAAAAAATCATTTACAACATGTCTAATTTCTTTATCCTGTCCATCTCACTACTGCCATCATACAGGAGCAAACTCTATGACAGCAAAGGTTTTCCAAAGGTAGATCCCTGTACTTTTGCATGGCTGTAGAATATACTGTATCAGTGTAGTAAATGTAAAGATAAGGAACATAAGTCATTTATACAATGATGAAATTTTTCAAACAAGTCATAGTTGTAGTCGGTTTCTAGATGGCAAACAGTTGAGGTATTGCCGTTTTAAGGCATGATTCTAATGTCAAACTGCTAAAGATGATAAACCCACATTCCCTATGAAACTTTTCCTAAAGCTTACCTAAGGGAAAAAAAAAAAAAAAAAAATCCCCTAAATTACTCTAGGAAGAAACACTAGCTGGTGGATGTTTCATTTAATTTATCATACACAGTCATCTTAAAATGGGATGAATCATTCACTTGACAAGCCTCTCTCTCTCTCTCTCTCCTGATTACAAGAAATGCTAAATTTAGATAAAAGACCTGTCCTTAGATAAAGCCAGGTCAGATGAATGCCACATACAGGGATTTAATGGTTTGTTTGTTCATTTGTTTGTTCACTTCTTTTGGCCAAAAGCTTAATTTTTGTCTTTTAGGAGGTAAAGCGATGCCAGGAAGGTTTGGTCAGAAGAAGGAAGACTAAACGAGCATCACAGTCTTCCTAGTCACAACCCCTGTTTATCTTGTTGAGTTATCCGCCTTTTACACACCGGTAAGCAATCAAATGGAATGCTCAAAATGCTTTACCATACCTGATTGTGGACTTTGTTTGGGGATTTTGGCTGCCGCTTCAGGGCTGGAGGTGGCACGCACACGTTGATTGGCAGAGTTGTGGATGCTACTTGGAACAGCTGCTGAGATGTTTTTGCGAGGTTTCATGTCTTGCAACCACATTGGAGATGCCTCAAAGGCTTGCATTCGCCGAGAGTGGCTGTTAGCATTGACTTTGAGAAATGCCTGGGCCTTGTATTCCTGAAGGTCGCCGTAGTTGGCATCTGTCACCCTGCACTCATACAAGCCTTCATCCTTTTTTCTCACTTTTGAAATCTGCAGCTTGTGGGAGATGTCATTTCCTTGTACTTTCACTGTCTGCAAATTTTCCAAGAACAAAAAACAATGTATCAGCTATCATAATTCTTGCTCTGGGAAGATTCTACTGATGCAGAGACTATCCAGAGAAGACCAAGTGCTGCATTAATCAGTGGTGTGATTCTGCTTACTGCAGGGAAGTTATGTCAGGGATGGATTTAAATATTTGCTCCTATAAGAATAGCTGATTTCTTCTTTCCCTAGCTATTTAGAGGGTATTGTCTGAAGTATTAATTGGCTCAGACAAACAACCCAAACTGCATTGCTTGTTTAAATTAATTGCTTAAGATCACGAACATTCTTAATGAGCACACTTACATAAACCTAATATCTATGCATTTCTTCAGTTAAACCTTTCCAGTTATTTGGCTTTATTGAATAATTCAGCCTTTGAACCAGCACGTTAACAACTTTGTTGGAGATGTTTGCCAATATTTAAACTTCTTTAACAATTTATGAGATTAGCTTGTATTCCTCACTGTATTGAAATTGCATATTTGTCAGTCAATTTTTCTCCTTCAGATGTGTCCAAGTCTTTGCTATTTTGTTTTGTTTATTAGGCAAAGCAAGACATCTTATGTGAGTTAGTTCCTTTCCTCTCATTAATATGTGTACTTATTAGAAGCCCTATATCATGTCTATGATTTGAGAATATAAAGCAACTCATATCCAAGATAATTAAAAAGTTGTCAGCTAAAAACAGAATCCTGATTTATCTTTAGTGGCTTTTAATATCTGAAGGTAATGTAACATATTTTTCTCTTGCATAATTAAAACACACATGAGTAAATTATGCATCCAGAAATGTCTGATATGTATTAAGAGGCATTAGGGAAGGTAACAGATTCCTTTCTATAGGTCCATTACTTTAGAGAATTTATATTTAATTAATTGGCTGTTACTTTGTATCTGGTTTAATTTTTCATGGCCCACAGGAAGTCAGTGAAAGAAGATTCAGTGGGTCAGAAAGCTTAGGTTTTGAATAACTCTAGAATCTGCTTTAATTCCACCATTCTATAAATGCAGATGCAAATGTTACTTTGTAACATATAAATGACAGGATAACGTCAGAGAAATGAATGTATGGCAAATCACAAAAATGGAGAAATGGGAAACTGTTGGACTAAAACTAGGCACGTGATGATTGTGCATAATTTACTCATGTGTAAGGTAACTCTAGTATGCCAAGCAGTAATAAACAAGGTATTGTACAGTCAGGTGCTGTAAGGTGGTAGATGGACTTTACATCCTATAGTGTTATTTCGAATTCTGAGCTTATATTCAGCATACTGAGTTGCAAGCATGGATTGCATGCTTTCAGGCATAACATACATAATATTAATTACACAGAAATTAAACAGAAAGTATTGAATAGTTATTTAAACCATATTCAGTAAGAATAGATCTCTATTGAACAACTCATAGCTAAGCAAGAGGAATAAAGAAGTTTGTTTGAGCCATCTGAATGGAAAGAGATCTGTAGGTCATATTCTGTCTTCATTTGCCCCCATATGGTTGTGCAAAGATAGTACTGCACTGTAGTAATAGAGAGCAGAATTTATTTGGGGGGTTGCATTTAAAATGTATAGCTAATTATGATTCAAAACCAACAGAAGCAGTGGATTTTAGCACAGTTTAAAAACCCGGCTCCCATGTTTTATAATTTCTTGATAAGAATTTACCAAATGCACTTAAAAGCTTATTCTTCTCTTCATGAAGATAATTGCCGTTAATATTAACAGAGATTTTATGCATACCTCAAAGAAGAAAGGCTGCTTTTATAGAAAGTGTATTTAGACTGTCAACCTAATGTTGACATTATTTTTTGTTGCAAATATAAAATATGTTTTACACAACCTTATATAAACACTGTATATATGCCCCATCATGAATGATTAGCATACATAATAAGAGAAAGAAATTTTTGACTTGAAAGATGGGACAAGCTTTATAGCCTGTTCCATGTCACAGATCTTATGGATTGCTATGGGAATTTTGAATGAGCTAGCATTGATAAGGAATAAATTTGCTGCTAGCAGTATGTCTAGTGCTTCTTTTTTCCAAAGACCATATCTGGTCCTCATTGGGAAGGTAGTCTGCAAAGACAGCTGAAGATGTGATCCATGGCACAAATGGAGGGTGAAAAGTATCATGGGCGATATTAGTATGGCCAAAATATGTATGATTCTGAAAGTAACCTGCATCTATCCTCCTTTATAAATAACTACTGATCTGTATCTATTCTACTATACCTAACTGCACTTAAACCTATCTTTAATTGCCTTTTGTTTGTTTGTTTGTTTTGTAGGTATTGAAGAGAGGAGTATACAAAAATGTTTGCATCTTTGCTATTTTAAGCTTTGCTGATAAAATCCTTGGATGTTACTGAAAGGCACTTCCTAAGGGATTGTGTCTGAAGAAAAAAAAAACTTCTGGAGCTCATAGGAAATACTCTGGCTACAACATCTGCTCAGTATCTGTTTCCACTGCATTGAACAGCACACAACGACACCACTTCCATACGTTGAGGGAGCAGGGTCCGAGCCCTTCTGAGGCTGGGGCTGTTGCTTTGCCTGGCTTGGGTTGGGGGTCTGCAGCGGGAAGAAGTCCTTGTGTCCTTTTCCTGGACAAGGGCTGTAACAATGTCACTTACAATTTTGAGATGTCTTGGTTTGATCTCCAAATGGCAGAGAGTTAACTGGTTTTGGAAGCCGCTTTCCTCAGAAGGAAAGTCTATGGTGAAGAGCAGAGATTACTCCCAATAGGGTGGCCTCCTCCCAAGATTTTTCCAAGCCACAAAAGGAATGGTTTTCTACCAGTGGGCATAAAGCTGTGAAAACAGCAATTTAAATATCTGCCCACCACACTGAAGCAAAATACAACTTCAGCTCGGACAGACTCAGCAATTGTCCAGGGTAAGTGGAGGCAAAAGCTAAAGGGGTGCCCGCCTCCCTTGGTGGAAACAGAGGATCCACAAGCCCACAGCGTGGTCTTTGCCTCACTTGCTGATGCCTCCTCCATCCCCGGGAATTCCCATGGGTGCAGGTTGTGTGGACAGGGGCTATACTGGCACCCCTTTCTCCAGGCTGGGAAGCAGGGGCGGAAGGGGGAGGTGGGATTTCTGCCTGAGTTCGTAAAGCAGGTGACAAGAGGACTGCGGGGGCAGTCTCGAGGAGGTCACGGCTGTTGCGCATGAAGCTTCCCCCCCCTCCGGGGGGGCTCCTCTCTCGCCCTCCCCATCCTTCTCCTGCGGCCCGAGGGGGCTGCCGCGATTCTCCCTCGCCCGGCGCGGCTGAGTCGCCGGGGCCACTTACACTTATCTTGGTGCCGTCGTTGTCCAAGTCCCGCTCGGGCAAGAGCTCCACCTGCA
>VZSV01000072.1:1552262-1562376 GCA_013398735.1 Nothocercus julius
CAGCATCCAGCTGGTGCTTGTTACGAGAGCAGGGAGCCTTTATTGTACTGATGTAATCTTCGGTCTTACATCCCAAAACACTCAGTGGCTAAGAGGGCAATGCAGTGGTTTGATTTTTGGTGAGTTAAACTGTTTCTGTTTTTTTCCTTTTTCTCTCCCTCTTACAGGATCTAAGGGGGAAATAGTTATCCAGTTATACAACCGCAATTGCTTTTAACTGCTCCAAATAACTATGCTCCTAACATCTTGCGTTAAAATATTGTGCATTTTGTCTTCAAAGACACATGAAGAGGACAGTACTTAAAATGGGCTTAGGATACAGGTATTTATGTAGATTTCTAGAGAGAAAATTTATTTAGGTAGAAAAAACAATGGATTTTGATGTCCTATGTGTTGGTCATAGTGAAAAAAAAAAAAAAATGTGTGTGTACAACAGAGATGGTGTTTACAACATATTAAAGAATGCTTCCTCCTGCAGTGAATGTTTCCTTCTGGCTGCCCTGTTTTTTGTCTATGTGTACTAATACCATTGAGATGGGGGACCAACCTTGACTGTGTTAGGGGTTGAAAAACACCTGTGTGAGAAACATCTGCTCTGAGGGAAATTCTCTGATTAAAATCACAGTGCCATGTAAGAAGCCATCAAGAAAGTGCTTGTTGCACTAAGCTCTCACCAAATACTGTTACAAGACCGAGGGAAAGACTACAGAAGATCTAAACACAGCACCCTGCAGTTATTCAGACTGATAAATAACTCATCTAAATGGCTAATAGACTGAAAATATATAAACAGGGACAAATTAAAGAGCATTTTATTCATAGACAGTATTTTTTAAATTGGGTGAAGCGTTTGTCAGAGTTTGTCATTCCTTGCAATATAGTTCAGCAGTTCCACCATGGTACAAGACACAACTTTCACCTTACTTAGTGCACTGTCCAAACTATTGCCTGCATGTAAAACATCTAATGTGGCTGCAGAGATCTCTTTCACAGAATTAATGTAATCTGACTGGGAAAAAAAAAAAAAAAAAAAAAAAAACACCTTTTATCTGCCTTTTTAACATGTACTTGTTTTATAGCCACATGAGTTCCCTTTGTTATTTACATAACTAAAGGAAACATCTTCCCTTGATAATGGTCTATTTCAACAATATAATTTTTTATTCATAGCAATAATTCTCAGTAAAAAAAAAAATGAGTACAATATGTTAAATATTGTTGAAATGCTTGATATTATCCTCCAAACAAGAAACAATTGTATTGCCTGAAAGATTTTCAGTTACCGCAGAGTTTTAATTACTTTAAAGGACATCATATCATGATGGATGTATCCAAAACCAAAGAAAATCTGCAAAGCAAAAGAAAAGCACCTATCTTTAAAGTTGATGGAGCTAAATTAGCCAGATTAGCCAATGGCTGTGACAGAGTCAATGATTAGGCAAAAGGCACAAACATATTTACAGGTTCAGATGGTGAATGTTTCAATAATTTCTAAAATAAATCAGATCCTTTTCAGATGAAAAACCAGAAATCCTAAGTCACTTTTGAAAATATGAAGGCTGATTATACAATTCACTTCAGACCCATATACGTCATCAGTAATCAGCTTAAATTACAAATTAGAGATACATTATCAGCAGTCAAGTTAAATGTAAATTAGGAAGAAAAAAAAAATCTAAGCAGCATCACCTACTTTGGAAGGAATGCGGAAAACATAAATAGATCACCTGTTTTTTCTCTTTTCTGCCTATTCTAATTCAAGGCACCTGATAGGTAAATTTACTTTTAGTATTTAGTAATTTAGAAGCAAATATAACTGTTACAAGAATCTTACAGTCAATAGAACTAACTGAATCTTACTATCACAAGGAAGTACAAAATAATATGTATGGTAACTGTAACTGAAAAAAATATGACCTCTGTTTTGATATTTTAATAGAGGTTATATATTTTTTTTCAGAAACCGATCTAATGAAAAGAATCCTAAATTATTTTTAATTTATTCATGTGCTGAACCAGGAGATACGATTCTGTCAAATATTGCCAGCATAAGTATTAGAAATAATACACCTTACACAATCAGTGTTAAATTTCACCCTGGTGGGTAAAGTTTGTCAGCCACTCTGTATGAATCTGGGCAATGAATGTGTGCTGTCACTTTGAAATCTTGGCTTTATGTGCCTTAGAAAGGGTGCTCATGTAGTCTAACTTACTTACATGAGAAGATTCGGTTGTGCTTTGTGGCACGAATTACATGGGCTGTGTGAGGTTTTTATTGTCGTCTGCCTGCCTCCCTTCAATGTTTGTAACAAACAGATGAGTCATCACTGGACAGTCTCCCAGGTCATAGCCAGAACATCTATGCACAGCGAATGACTTTTCAAATATGCAAAAGAAATGTCATAATGGAAGTCCCATTTATGCCACTTTGGAGCTGAACTGTAGGGTTGCACCCTGTGTCTCATTATTACCATAGTATGCATTCCAGGGCAGCTGCTCTTGCACCAGGCAATATTCAAAACCACAAAAGGCCAAGTATGTTCACCACTGCCTGGCTTGCAGTCTCCAGGACTACCCAACTGTTTTAACTATTGAGGGGAAAAGTGGGTGTACTGAGCTCACAATTCTAATATTAGTAGAAGTCAGAAATGAGAGATTCTCTGCCAGCCGGTAATATGGCTGGAGTGCTTTGATCCCACAAAGACCTTGCACATGCTCTGGTATACGCTTCCTTGCCCTGCAGAAACAGATCAACATATACCCTTTGGCACATACCTTTGGCATGAGACCATGACTGAGTGTAACCACCCAACCAACTCAGTTAGTTAAAAAATAATAAAAAAAAAACATTACTTGGAATACAAGTATTTGATGGGAAATGTAGCGGTATGGTCCCATTAGAAGCTCTACATATGGATGAATATTTATGAGTCTGAGTTCTGTGTTGAAAAAAGAATTTCCTGTGCTAATTCCTGATCTTATTTACAGTCTGCTTAAAACTAGATCTGAAAGAAATTATTGGTGCCCCTATAAGTAATGGGGATCAGGATATCATAAGGTAGGTTTACAGGAGATTTAAAAAACAAATCTAGAACACCTACTGTAGAATAACAATACAGCAGAATAACTATATAAGTCTACTCTGGAAATAAAACCGTGTGGTCAAAAGGACCTTTTGAGGGTTACTGTAGAAAATTTATTGTACTAGAAATTAATAATCTAGACTATTATGTAATAGTTTCTGTGCATAAGCAAGTTAGAAGAATCTATTTCTACCCAGGAAATTACTTCATATATTGGAGTCTTACATCTTGTTCTGCCAAGAGGTACTTTACAGACTTCCTTAAAGGGCTGAGAAGAAAACAGTAGACAGGTAAATGTGGCACTGCCTCAAGTCTGCCATAAGTTAGTCAGTTTCAAGCTGAATATCTTACGGAGATTTTACTGGTTATTGAGCCACTTCTCTCCAGTGACTTTTATTTTGCTGTCTGTAAAATGTGTTTGGTCTGTTAGATGATCTGAGCCAGAGCTGATAGAAATACCTTAAAAAACCTTTTCTTTCCTTCTTGTAGTCACACGGGGGTTGCATTGAGTAATTATTTAGGATCATTTGTGTGGAGGTCTGTTGTGTTTAAGTAGTAAGTTTAAATGTATTTAAACAATGTTTACAGTTTTCATATTATAAAGTTGGATAGCTGTACAATATGAGGTAGTTGGGGCATACTTTGTCACAACTTTATGCACGTTAATTCATGTTACTTGATAGTAGTAGCCTGTTGGAGGAAAGTAATCTCTTGGTATACATGTGAATAATTCATTTCTTAATTACTTGAGTGGCTGGGTGTCAAATAAGTTTCTACAGGTAGAAATCGGCCCGTGGGACTCACTTTCTAATAATGCTGTGTAGCCTTCCTAAGTAGAGTAAAAGGTCTGCCCACTGCAAGTGTGGTCTGAGCAAAGCATGGGGCTTTCTGTGGCCTGTTGCCTTTTTTTTTCCACATCATTGTAAGTCATAGCTTGCATCATTTGACCAAGAACATGAATCATAATGCTAAAACATATTTAGGATATTTACAATTGGGTTATCAATAGTAAATTTTTACTTCATTTTATTTGTAAATTTTTACTTCATTTTATTTGTATTTTATTTGTAGGAGAAGTCCCTCTTATCTTTATTTTTTTTTTCCTTTTTCACCAGCTAATCAAACAGGATTTCCCTGGTGGTATATACTCTAGGGTTGTTATTTTTGTAGCAGCTGTTGTGATCACAGACATGGCAGATGCACTCATAAAAACAGTAGCAGTTTTTGTCCTACAATTGGAAGCCACTGAACATTTTTATAAAGACATTGGTAAGATTGACCTTATAATTTTGGCAGAGGCCCAAGCAATCAAAACTAAGTATTCATAATCACTACTTTTGCTAGCTATCAGTGTGAATAAAATCATCTCTTCAAATGTATTTGAGCAATTACATATAAGACTTCTTGGGTATGCATGCCTGTATGATGTGCTCTTTAGATCCCTGAAAGAGAATGGAACCTTGCTGATTCGTACTTTCAGCTATTTTGATGGTTACTGTTATTTGAGAGATGAGTTTATCATTTCAAAGAAATTTGTGTGTGTTCCAAATAGAACTTTTTATTTAAAACCTGAAAAAGGAGGATTTTTTTTTCTTTTTTTCCTTTTTTTTTTAAACTGAGGACTGATATTTGACTTTGGTAAAAGTGCTCATATGAACCTCTTCCAGCATATCACTGCTTTCACTACTTTTGCAATAAATGATTTAAATATGAAAGAGGACTGATGAATAAACTTGATTTGTAATGCAGAAAACAAACAGGGCTTTTTTGGTTAAGCTTCTTTTTTACTTTTCATTCAAACAGAGATCAGCCATCTTTGTGACTAAGAGTACAAGAGCAGGAAGATTATAAGTGAGGCTAGAGATGAGTCCTGTATTACTTTTGAGATCTTATATTTGAAATACCCTCTTTATCTTCATCTTTGCATCATGGACTTGATATTTTATGGGGCTAACTTTTGTGTTTTCACATTGTACCTTTATCACTTCTGTGAAAATTCGTGCACATTTAGCCATATGTAAGGTCTGAAAAGATACGGGTTGCATATGCTCTGCATATGTTCAATAATAGCTCATATCCCTTTTAAGTGTGTGTGCACTGATCATGCTCATATCCCTCACAGCCTATAATGCTGACTAAATGTATACATGGCATCTCCACAGAGTGAACAGAATTGCAAAGGGACAAGCTAAAAAATCTGTGATTAGAATCTGGATGAATGAGAGAAAAGCAAGAGAACAGAATGGTGCAACAAAATGCTGAAGCATCAGTGTGGGGATTGTAGTTAGCACATTTTACAATGAAGTTTGCCTATTATTTTAATTAATTCATTTTCATTCATATGTGATTATGAGCAAGCCCTACCTCACGTGAATGCCTCCTGTTTTTACCCAGGTTCTTACTTCACTCAACAGGCTGAATTGTTCTATGCTAACAAAAGTTTCCAGCCCAGAGTTGGGAAGTGAAGGGTACTATTGTATGTGACATTTCTACGTCATTTCTTACTAAGATTGGAAAAGAAAGGTACCCTTTCCTTTAGGGTAGCTAAGTTGTGTTTTCAAGAATTAGAATCTGTCCCTGATTTTGTCAGAGTTCCTGTGTGATGCTGCACCATAACTTACATCAAACGTTTCACAGATGGTCAATTACTGTATTCCTTATATCTAAATACCCAGCTTTGGATCTTGAGGTCTGAGATGAGGAAGCACTGAGCAGCCACAACTGTTGTGGTGCTGTGCTTGAAGATGTAAGTAACTCCAAAATGTTACAAATAAAAAACTCAAACAAACAAACAAACAAAAAAACCACACACACAGATTCTGGGTAGCTCAAAATTGCTTGCTGTCTCTGCACTTCTGCTACCTATGTGTGGCAGCATTCCCCCTGTAAGTGGAGATAGATTATGCTGCCCCTTCAGAGAAGTTTTGTTAAGATAAATTAACCTGCATGAAGCTCCAACATGAGTGATAAGCAACATAGGGAAGCCCATAAGGAAATGAATAATTCTGTCTTTAGCTCAGGGTGTGAATAGTGTGCATAAGGGAGGCCTAGAAACAAATAATAAAAATAACCCATAATATCAAAGACATGCTCTTTACTTGAATTCCATTCTCCATGTACCCTGAATTGAGGTTGTGGGGGGGTTATAAAAAAATACATATTATTATGTATTTAAAGACTATAAGATATTACATGTGAACAAGAGAGACCGATTAAGGTCAATTCTTTGGCAGACTTTTGAGTGCTTGATTTTGCAACTTTAGCAATGCACTTTTAATACAGCTTTTTATGTATAGTGAAAATTTTACAGTGCTCTCTCCCATTGTGTCGCTCTACCATTAGGTAGCTGGGAGAAAAACTCACACAACCTTAAAATGGAACTTTGGGCATCAGTCCAAATGCTCTGTTTTTCTCTTTTTTTTTTTTTTTTTAACTATTAGGAAAAAAGGCAGAAAGTGTTAGTCTCTTTCTAAGAGACTAACTAAAGAACATAGTCTCTAGTCTGGGTTTATAGAAAACATGTGAAGCTAAACATTTTAAGTAGAAAGACTTCACACTGTATTGCTTTTGTTATGGATCTCCTTTTAATTTTTTCTTTTTGTTTGGTACATACCAAAACAGTATCAAAATACCTTCACTGTACGATAAATTTCTATCTCTGTCCTAAATCAGTTTTGAGTTACTGAATCACCTAGGACCAGATATTCAAAACTTTTTAACAAAACTTAAAAAGATGTGGAAATTGTATTTGTAGGATCTGATATTTTCTGAAGCATAGATATCGATTGACTTCAGCTTTACTAAATGCAAGCTTCACTGAACTTTCAGTTTGACTCCCATTTTTTTTTTTTTTTATCAGCTTTCCATTTCTCAGGGCTTGGTCCAAAATGCAGTAATAGTTAACAGGATTTCTTGGAAGATGAGCTGACAGGAAAGCAGGAGAGTAGATGAACTGAGTTGTTCATGCCATTCAGTGAGCAGTTAGTGAAGGGCATGCTCATTGGGTAACAAAAAAAGATGGAGGACTGGAGACGGCTATCAGGCCCTCTTTTTAATTAGACAAAAGACTCCATTCTTTTCATTGAGCCAGGCTAAAGTCATTCGCACTCTGTCCATGAAGAAAATTATGTTTTGTTCTCTCAAAATTACTTGCTTGCTTAAGATCTGTTGATTTGATGAAGACAAAGGGTATCTCACAGTGCGGGAAGAAAAAAAAACTTTATTTTCTTAATAGAATATCATGGGAGTGTTTTCTTGGGGAACTTCTCTTTTTCTCTAGTTTAATTTTGCTTTCTCTCTGCCTTCACTGGCAAAGGCATATTGTATTTAAATCTATATTGAAATAGCATGAAAGAAAGCAGAAGGGATATTTTGTGTTGTTTTGTGCTGAAATTTTACAATGAAGCATGGAAGTTCAGAATAGCCTGTTTTCTTTTTTCCAAGAAAAATTCCTTATGTAGGATTTGAAAAAAAAAAAAAAAAGAAGCTTTTTATGTTATTGCCTTACGTTAACACCTTATATTTAAGGTGTTGTCTGTTAATTTGTCTTTAAAACAAATCCACTTATCCAAGTAAGTCTTTAGGAACAATATTGCACTGGGGTTCTTTTTGTTAGTTTGCCATTCGTAATTGTCAGTTAAGCCAACAGGTGTGCAGAAGTTGTGCAATTCAGCTGTTTTAGATGCTTAACATTTTCTACATGCTGGTAGAGTTGCAGTTCAGAAAAATCCCAGTTCATTTCAAAATACAATTATAAAAATTGTGCCCAAATTATGATTTTTTCTTTTTTAATAGATTTTCAATTAGTAATTTTTAGTCTATATTTTGCATGGCCCTCTTGTGGACAGTTTTGGGAAGGAAGAGGAGAAGGTGAGGAGCAGCTGGGGACAGGGGTACTTACTTTCAGATTTTCCCAGCATGCTGTGAAACTGTGAGAGTCTTTGTAGCTCACAGACTGTAAAAAAGCATTCATTTGATCATTGCCTGTCTGTGGTCAGGTAGGACAAGAACGCTGGGCAGTATTTGTGATTATTCATCCAGAAGAGCATGAGGCACTTACAGAAATTTTCATCTGTAGAATTCCGTTCCTTTCAGCTCTTCCTCAAATACCTTTATGCTATTTTATTTTAAAAACAATGAACAAACAAAGAGAAGAGCCCTTCACAAAACCAGACAGCGAAGTGCAACTATCTTGAAAAGGGAAAATTCTCTGTTTTCCTAAAACTGTATTCTTTCATTATGCTGCTGATGAGAGCAAATGTAAGGATTTCAAAATAGAGCAGGCTGTTTGTGTCAACAATACATGTGGCTTTTCCTTTTGAGGTAAACTAGTGACAATGCAAAATGCCTACTACAATGCCCTTCCAGCACACCGGGAGATTTCACAGAAGAGTTGTTGAAAAACACGAGGGTAGCTTAAGCTATTTGCATACCAAATTATTAGTTCTTTCAGTAAACAAATCTACTTTCATCATTTTAACTACAGGTAATTCTTTTGTTCTAATTTTTATCACAATCCAATGAAACAGACACAGTAGCAGTTGGAGCCTGTGGAAGGAACTATTTTCTCATGAGAGAAAAAAAGGAAGCCTGCCAGCCTTTGACTTTGGGCATTATTTTACCACATTCACCTGCCTATCAGACAGCAGTTTTCACATAGGCTCCATAACAGCCAGGCTATCTTCACAATGCAGGACGAAAAAGCCAAGAAGGACTGGAAGCTTCATAAATGATTGCAAACTGGAAAAGGTTTGGTTATGAATATACCTGGCAGGCAGAAGCCTGGCAGAGCCCAGTTTTCCTCTGAGCTTTGTTAAAAAGGAATTATTTTATCTTTGACATATTCCCCTGGGAACACATAGTCTGATCTTTTAGTATTTTTTTATCAAGTATTTTCTTGCCACAGCATTCATACTGGGAATTGAAGATGGCAAAATCCTGAATTTTTGAGCGTTCAAAAATACTTGGAAGGGACATATTCTTCAACAAACGAATAAACTTTTGTTAGGTTAAGTACAAAAAATTATCATCATCTGTACAGGAGACGTCTTAGGGACTATTCATGATTCTGCATTTTGACAACACAATTATTAATTAGAAGCTTAAAGACAGAAGTGGATCCATGTTGAATTGTGAATATGTCTGTGATTAAATGTTAGGATTTGTTGATCGGAAATTATAGGTTGCTTTGTTTTTCAGGATGATTTATCAGTAAAGTTTAATTGGAGCATGACCTTTTTTTGAAGGGGTTTTGTTTTAGGAATATAATTTGGAATATTGTTATACAAAATAAGCCATAAAATAAAACAAACATAGTGAGTCCTTATTGGACTTGGCTATTAAAATAGCTTCCTATCTCCCTGTGGCTCCTAATAGATCTTAATTTTCAGCTTGAAGTAGAACTGATTTAAATCAATGGGAGTCTTCTACTTGACTTAAATAGCCTAGAATTCAGAGCTTCCCTGACTGATACAGAGTAATGTTGACCATACAGAAATCCCATCTGTTGCATTGAACTGGACATTGCCAAAGCACTTCTCAGAATTAGGCTCTTTTAAATTATTCTCAGAAAATGCTGCTTATACAAAAATAGTCTTTCAGAGTTGGTTAGTCAATCTGTCAACACTTGACACTTGCGAGGTCAGGAGGTTCTAGGTTTTTGGAGTATACTTAAAAAATTTATAGGCTGTACAAGGTCTGATCAGAACTCCCATCCAATTGTGAGCTGGAGCAAAATCTTTAGTATCTTTTTAGTCATATTTTTCTTCGCTGAAAGCATCCCAAACCTGTTAGAGTAACATAGTATTAGGTACCTAAGAAATATCATTTGTAGTTAAATTCCTTTTCCAATATTTCTTTCCTCAGCTCAATTGTTAGCTTGTGATCTTGGCAGGATAAGTGAAAAATAGCTAGAAATGCAACTTCTGAATCTCTATGCTTTCTTTCTTTCTTTCTTTCTTTCTTTCTTTCTTTCTTTCTTTCTTTCTTTCTTTCTTTCTTTCTTTCTTTCTTTCTTTCTTTCTTTCTTTCTT
>VZSV01000072.1:1562760-1611451 GCA_013398735.1 Nothocercus julius
TTCTTTTCCTTCTTATTTATTTTCTAAATTTAATTTTGATGAGTGGAGAAAACTCCAGTATACAGGAAATGTAAAAAGCCACACACCAACCATAACATTGTAGAGCAAGCACAGATGCAACTGCCCTACTTTGAAACACTTGTCAAGAATATAATGCAGAACCTGGGAGGGGTGACCTGTGCAAAGAGACTGAATCTTAACACAACATGCTGTGTAACCAAACAAAAGAGCATTGCTTTTCATTGTTTAATATTCCTAGCAGTAAGGTGGTACCACTTAGGATGTTGAAAAGTAACACATGGTGGAGCATATAATTAAGTGAAGCCTGAGGAATAATTATGCAAGTACAGCTCAGCATAATGAGGAACCTCTTTTATTTTTTTTTAATATATTTTGGCATTAAGTACAAAATTGAAATGGGATGCTAATGCATCTGTTGGAAGTGGAAGGGACCTGCAGATACTGGCATTTCAAAGAAAAAGACTATATTTACCTTATCCTGTGGAATGGTGCCATTCCATATTTTATTTAATCAAAATAAAGTTTTATTTATTAAAGACGATATAATTTCAGAAGAATGTTGGAATTCCTATTGATCTAAATGAAAACTGGATCAGTCCCTCTGCTCAAATATTTACGTTTTTCCTCTGTATTCAAACAATTAAAATGCCACAATTATTCTGAAAGTTACGATATATACCAGTGGAAGACAACAAATACAAAGCGAGAGACAGGATCTTATACCTGCCTAAGTGAGTGCACTCAGCTCATTCAGAACATGCATTACATAAAATAGTTAAAGTGAAATAGGGGAAAGGGAGTAATTCAGGAGATTTAAGGTGCCTAACTTGAGTTAGCAGAAGACCTCTGAATTTCTAGGGGCAGCCCTTTGAAACAAATAATCAAGTGGCTCCAGAACACTCTGATTCTTGAGCAGCCCAGATTTGGTTCCTGTCCCTGAGCTACATCACTGAATGATTTAAGTGGTTATTCCAGCCTACAAGTTTTTTCAACAGTTGAAATCCTGTCTGGAGAGCTTCCTGAAGGGACTGCTAACTACACAGCCAGCTCAGTTGCCAAAGGGGCAATAGGGCTAATGAGTCTATCTGCTTGCAGTCTTCACACCTTGGCACCCTTGGCACCCTATGTGTCAGGTAGTCCATAGACACATAGAGCTGTACCAGGGTGAAGAATGGTGACCTTTTCTGCTCTGAGTGTCTGAGAGAGACACCCTTAACGAGTTTTGAAAAATCTGGAGACCCTCTTTATTGAGCTGACAAATGAAAGAAAGCACAGTCCAAACAGGGGATAAATCCTTTTTTTACTTGAAACTGTTTTGTTGAAACTTTTCCTCATGAACAGGTGCACATGCAATAAATTTTGCAGCCAGAATTAATTTAGTGATGCTCTGGGAGACACTGTTACTTTGCTTAGCATGAGCTGGGTAATAGGACCAAAGTAAGAGTAAGAAAATGAAATTACCTCTTTTTTAGACATAAGAATTATATTAAAGCTGCAGTTACTGCCAGTTTTGGTTGTGGGCTGTTTAGAAGAAGGCACTCTAAATGCAGCATTTTAGCATGAGCCCACGCAAGGATGACAGCTTTAGGGGTTAGATGAGAAGCACTTTTTGCTGACACAGTGGAGGACAAGAAGAGAGTTTAAATAAAACTAAATTTGGAAGGGTGAAAATAGTACTTGTCCAAGAAAAATCTCTAATGCTGGGATATAGCTTGAATGGCTACGTTTTTTGCTCATTATGTGAAGTGTATTTTAAGAGGAGAGCCATCAGGTATTTAAACTTTGAACTTTAAATGGAAGGGTTATGAGAGTAGCATCTCTAATGCATGTTTTGCAGATGCTTTTTGCATCTTTAACACTGTTCAGGAGTAGGCGAAAAATTCAGTGGCCTAGACTAAGGTGTTATCATTTATTTCCCTAGAATATCTCAGGTATTTACATTAGTTTGGAAGATGCAAAACAAAACTTAAAGTTATCCTACATCTTTTTAAGAATGGTAGCTGCAGATCAGTCAGAATATCCTTAGGTGCCTAAGTGGCACTAAATGCCCATATTGAGGCAACCAGTAGCCTCACAAAGTTTCTCACAAGTAGTTTTTTCCACCCTTCCACAAAATAAGAATCCAAGAGAAAGAATCCATGCTCGCTTATAATCACTTAGTCACTTCATGAGATTAAAAAGTCATAGGATGGTACATGGATATAAAAATCTATGAAAAACCAAAAGAAATCTTCAAAGAAAACAATCTTTCTGAATCTATTGATTCTTTCCTTAAATCTAGGATATCATATTTTCACAACACAGGAAATTTTGGGGAAAGTGATTCTTCGGATGCTGAGATCAAGGGATCTCTCTCAGACTTTTTTTTTTTTTTTTTTTTTTCCTTCAAGAACCTTTTGAGACTTTGGTAGAAATGTCTGTATCTTTAAAGCATAAAAAGCGTCATCTGTTAGTGCCGAGAGAGGCACTGTATCATCGGTATTTCATCTCAATTTCAAGTAATGTTTACACTCTTAATCTGATTCTATAATTTCAGATTAGAAATACTCTTCATTTGTATAGAAACAATTCTAATAAATTAGGACCTTTAGTTCACATCTCTGAATAGGCTCCTTCAGTATTTGGAAACTGCCATCTTTTAAGTACTTAACATATTTGTACTTAATTGTTTTGTACTTAATTGATTCCCCAAAAGGTAAATATGGTCAATAGTGACTGCTTTCATTTATTACAAACTAATGCTAAGAAGACTGCTAAGAAGATTTGAGTTATTGGCACAGTATCTAAAGGAGAAAGGAATAAAACAAATATTTCTGTATCTAAATATAGGACACCTCTGATTGAAGATTGTTTAAATGATTATTTAAAATTGAAAGATCACTTATAATGTTCATCAGAAGAGGAACACAGGCATAAGATGGCCACAAAATAGGATCACTTATATCTCTATAATTAAAAATGCTCTTACTGCTGGAATGAAGTTGGCAGACCTTGCTGTTCATGTCTGACAATGTGACTCATAAATATTGGGAAGAAGGTAACCACTAAGCATATTCAGTTCACATTGTTTGTCATATCTTTACAGCTAGAACAGAAGATGCCTGAAAGCTTTTTTGTTTTGTTTTGTTTTGTTTTGTTTTGTTTTGTTTTGTTTTGTTTTGTTTTGTTTTGTTTTGTCTGTCTTCTCTTGAATCTGAAGTAGGACAATGAGTCATTTTAGTATGTTATACTGTAAAGTTGTGAGCATTGTAGAGGACACATTATTCTGTATTATAAAATGAAATAGAAGATTTGCGGTGTAATTATTTACAATGATGATGTAAATACTGCAATAATATTTACTGTATAATGCACAGTTCTGCTACACACAGATTGCCCCCTAGGGAGCATTTAGTAAATTTTAACAGAAAAGAAAATAAAGGAAGGTGGACTTTTCTTCTGACTATACTGATCTGATCCCTGCAGGTATGTCAAAAAGAAGGGTAAGGAAGTTAAAAGTCGGGCCTTCTTTTGCTCAGCACCAGCACATGAAGATGGTTACATCCTTGGTTTTGAAAAACACAAAGTGATCCTTGCACAACCTTGCCTTTCCCCAGCAGCCTACTGATCTTGGACTGTGTGGAGGATGCCTCCTTGGTGCTTTTCAGAAATCATGCAGATTTCTTTTACTGCCAGTGCCCCAAGTGCAGTCTTTGGTCCTGTGAGCTACATTTATTAGCTTCACATGTTCAATATATTCCAATTCTATTGCAAAAAGACTAGAGTTGATTCAGTTCATTAAAAAGAGCCAACAAATAGCAAAAAGGGCCAATCTCATCCCTGTGTGATACTGATATATGTTGAAATGTCCACAAGATGTTTGGAAGCACCAACTCACAGTATAAAATTTTTATACTGAGTGAGCTATCTAGTTGTCAAAATGTGGTTTTATAAACCCTGACTAAAACCTTCAGAAGGTTTAGAAGGTGTGTGTTCAGAAGAACTCAGTTCCAATTTTTGTTCTGGCATTGACTTTCTATGTTTCACTAGAGACATTGTATACAACTGGAAATATCTCTCATGAAAAGGATTTTTTGAAAATGAAAATATGTGGCTTTCTTATTCTATTTTTTATTTATTCTTATTCATTTATTCTTAGAACAACAACCACGTAAGATTTATTTAAAGACGAGCAACCAGAGCAAGCACATGCTGCAAATGTAGCACAACAAGTCCTTTCTTCTCCTCTTCTTCCTCCTTCCCCCTCCAAAATAAAGAATTGAAGAAATGAAGAAATTGCTTACAGGGCAACATTTACAGTCTTGTCCTTAGGACACATTTTCCTAGTCTGAGGTGATATGAATTATTGAAGAGTGTCCAGTACCCTCAAGTAAATGTGACACTCAAATAACTAACTAGCTAACTGCTACACTCCTCTATATTCCTGGGCACTGTTTATAATGATCTACATGCAGCCCAATTTTCATTTTTCAGCAAATGCCTCAGAAACACAGGGATAGTCAGAGTGAAATCAGATATGACATTAATTTTTGAACTGCCATAACATGTCAACAGCCCAGTATTCAAATATGGCTACCTCCTTCCAGCGATGTAAGTCCTTGCTCATGCTAAAGGATCTGTACAACAGCTGGTACCATGAGATTGTGAGTCTTTAACCTCAGGCATTCAGCTTAAAATAATGGGTTCAAGTTGCATAAAAATATAGTTAGTTATTATCTAGGAGTTAATTAGCCAGTATAAATTAAGTTAGGAGGATCTTCTTTTTATTGCAACCTGACACAAGGAATCTGCAACAATATTTAGTAAATTACAACTTGAGTAATTCCCCATTAACTGCATAATTTCTCTCATACATTCTGCTTCCCTGAGTTGTACCACTAAACATTTTATTGCTTATAAGTTAGGACAATTATAATGGGTTGAATAGTTACTGAAATTTAAAAATAAGATTTTGGGGGTGATGTATAGTTGCTCCTCCTTTTTTTTATAGCTACCTGATAAAGGTCAGGCATTCACAATTTCCCTGAATTTGGCTCATTTAACTGATATCTGCCTGTGTGAGTTTGGTGTATTGCTACTGGTCTGATATACTTAAAGTAGCTAATTGTTTCAAGGTTGCATAGAAGTCTCTAATCTTATGATCTGGATAATGTTTCATTGGTTTCTTAAGTTATCTAGGATTGATGCTATATCAAATTCCATGGACATCAATAATGAATATAAGGCTGAATGAAAGGTTGGGCATTTCTCCAGTGGGAGACAATTATTGTTATTGTTATATTGTTGTTATTATAGAATATATTTTTTAGGATTTATAAACATTTTTTTTTAATGTCTTACAGAGATAAATTGTAAACTTTATAGCATCTTTGCAAATATACATGTATATATATACATGAGAACATAGACAGGGCTCTTTCTCCAGCTTATTTGGGTGTACTGAAGAACATCACTGCAGCTTTCTCTGTGCCAAGTGCCTCCAAGTATAGCATTCCATTGCTATATGTGAATTCCTAGGGCTCATGCTAGTTAGGAACTGCAAAAAACATTATTCCAGTACTCTTCCTGAACGCCAAAGAAACTCTCCCCATAACAAGAATGTTGCACATGACTTGGGATGTCAGTAGCATTTATAACTTTTCAAAAGCTTGCCTTGTGTACTAACTGATTTGGGATCCTTGCAGCAATCAGTATTTTGAATTGTAAAACATCTCAGGGGTTCAAATATTAATTCTTTCCTTTGAAGAATTTAGATAAATTCCCTTCTGAACACACAGGCCCTCCCTGAAAGGATGGTATACTAAACAGGAGTCCTTAGGCTATTTTGAATAAACCTATTTGTTTCAGACCTCAGTTATGAAACTTGTTGCTGTAAGATACTTTGCAGCTCAAAAAATAGGTTCAGATATAAATTAGACCTCTTATTTAGTAGCTGTTCATTGGTGGGTGTTAAATGCACTATCCTGGATGTAACTTATGGCTTGAAAAGAAAAAGAAAAAAAAAGACATCTCAAGCCTCTCATTGCTGAGAGGTAGAAAGTGAAGTCACTTCACACCTCCCCTGTTTCTTGCAATGTTTCTTTAAGCATCAGCTACTAAACATCAGCAGACAGGATACTGAGTGACCTTTGGTCTCTTCCAGCACAGCATCATGTCCTTAATGACACATCTCTACACTCTTTTATGCCGTAGGACCCCAACTTCAATCTCAGAGAGGGTGGCCTGGGGTCTGGGAATGAAGTGTCTTGGAGCATGAGAGAGGCTGCCTCTTCAGGACCCCCTGCCTCAATTTTATAGAAACTGGAAATTGTACCATGAATGGGGTAAGATTACAAAGGTTACTTCATGGAGAGGTCACTGAAAAGCCCTTTTCTATTTCCATCTCTGACACTGCTGCAGAATTTTTGCCTGATGCGAGGCAAGCTGCTTAAAACACATTTTTCTAAGTGCTGACTAATGACCTTTTCCTCTAAGTTGTGTGTTTGATACTTCGTGATACGAGCTCCTGTATGAGCACCGATATGCCGATGTGAAGGCAGCAGTCTTTGGGGGCTATGGTTTGAGCAGGGGTAGAGCAGGCAGGTCACTGAAGTCTGAATCATTCCTGAAAAAAAGCTCCATAAATTAGTGGATATGAATCTCGGTGCTTTATCTCGGTGCAGTGTGAGATGAGCATAATACTACAGTCCTACTTTATAAAAAGTAAATTCATTGCAGTTTGTGAAATACAGTCATGGGTAGGTAGAAAGTGAAGTCTTCTGAAGACAGAACAAATTTTTGAACTCCTACTTTTCTACCTAAATGTAAGTAACATCTGTGTACTGAGAAAGGCAAGTGGTCATGAGTAAGTATCTGACTATGAAGTAAAGACCAAAAGGATGAGTTAACACTGCAGCCATGATTGATTCTGCACACCTGTCATATGCTTTCTCTTTTTTAATATTGAGGGTGTTTTTAAAGACAATGTTTGTGTTCTGTATATATGCTAATATGAAAATGAGATGAGATCTGCCCATAAAACAGTCAGTAAATTAAGAATAACTTGAGATTTTTTGGTGAGTTTTGTTTTTCTTTTGGGCTTACAGTTTGACACTCAAGCTCTTAAGGCAGCAGCTCATGTTTTAAATGTTCAAAAGTGTATCCCTTTTCTGACTGAACATGGAGAAACAATTATTTAGCTTTTCTTTTCCATCTCATTTCATAATAACTCTAGTGGTTCTGGTTAGATATTTAAAACTTGGAAGAAGAGTTTTCGACTGTGGCTGGTAGCAGTTTGGGAAATACTCCCTGTGCTTTTTCAAATTAAGGCAAGTTTGAAAGCACACTTTGTGCACATATCCTGAGATTTTTGCTACCCTCAGGTACTGTCTTGTCAAGGTTTCGATTAATGAGGTGAATCAACACGGTCTTAGGGAATTGATCTGTAGGGTGTAGATTCTCTGTTCAGAAAGGACGAGAGCCAGTGTGAAGAATATTAAGGTATCAGAGCCTACAGGAGCATGTGCAGAGACTTACATTGCACACACAGTGAGAACAGATTCAGAAACATTTGCAGGGTGCATGCACAACATCCATATCCTTTATTTCCTTTCAGCTGGTTCTGGTGAGCAGGAATATCTAAGGAGTCAGACCTGAAACTAGTAAATGTATCTGTATTAAGGAAATGTGTTTTTTGCTTAATAGAAATCCTGGAAGGTAATAGAGATTACAGGTAGGTAAGTAGGTGTTTAGGTAGATAGCTATATAAATAACCTGTGTACTGCCTAAAAAAATGATTTTGGAAACTAAAGCCATAACATCTACTGGAAAAATTGTAGTCCTCTTAATAAAAAAGTTATCCTCAAGAAACTCCACATCTATATATTCATAAAGGTGTAGATGCATCAGAAAAATGACTCTGTTGAAGTGATGGGGATTAGCATATTGCTTCAAATTCACTGCATTTTCTTTAGGCTCTTCTAAATATTTGTCTTGAAATCTTACATAGTTGTACACCAAACACATGTATTTCCTGTGTCCCAGAGACACCTGCCTTTCTTCATTGACTGACAGAGGACTTCAGCTCCTCACCATCTTCCAAATGACACCAACATTCATGACCAAAGGAACTGTGATGATAACGATTGCTCCTGGTCCGATAACGATTGCTTAATGGCATTTTCTTTTTTTTCTGTGTGTGAGTCAAGATATGATTTTCTTAACTGCCTACTGTGCAAATTCAACTAGGAATCTGTTCTTCCTCTCCATTATATCATCATCAGTAATAAATACTCTGAAGGTGGAATTTATCTGGCAGGTTTGCTGATGATAGATGAGGCAGAGCAAAATCCTGTGCAATCTTTCAGAGCTGTCTTGGTTTTGCAGTGCTAACAGTACAAAGAGTTTGTTTTAGTCAGTAAAGTAAGCAGATATACATCAAGTGCATGTGGGGATTAGATCAGCTGGGTAAGAATGTGGTGTTTTTCATAATCATTTTTCAAGCTGTAACTGCACTTTAAAGCTCTGGATGTGGTGACACAGCTAGTTTGACAGCATCACCACTTTAAGCCCTTTAACATCACTGCAGGATACATTTACACACCCAGCCTTGCCACAAAGGAGAGGATCATATTCAAACCCTAAAGTAATAAACTAAGTGTTCCAACAAACATTGTCAGCAGATAACCACCCACCCTCTGCCTGGGGTAAGCATTGCTTGTTACTGAACTTCAATCTACCCTTTTCCTTAATTAAGCAAAAAATATGTAACAAGAAAGGAGCATTTTTAGGTACTAGTGGTCCTCTTGAAATTATATTTAGAGCATAAATTTGTCATTGTAACCACACATATAAGGAAAAAAAAAGCACCGTGGAATTTCAGAAGAGAGCTGCACTTTTACAGTAACATTATTTTACTGTTCCACTAATACTTAATATGATACATTGATTTTATTTCCCAGACTTATATTTTCCTCTGGTTAATTTTTGAAAGTGAAGAGTAGATGTCTGTTTTGGCCTGGCCTAAAAATATGTTCATGTGTGTAGCTGTTTGTGGTAATTTTCTAGTATCAATTTGCTTAGAAAAAAAAAAAAATGAGACTTGTATGCATTTGTAACTTAATTATATTTTACATGAATTAATTCACTAAAAATTATAATTCCACTAATTATTTTTCCAAGAACTCACCAAGATCAAAAGTCCTTTAGATGTCTGTCCATTAAACATCCAGTTCATTATTGTTCATGGATGATGGTGCAGTATTCAGGTACAGCAGCATAACATTTTAAGCAATGCATTTTTCATAATAAAAATTTATTTGCAAGTAAAGTAGTATAAATTGTTTTACAGATGAGGCTGAATCTTTATACGCATTGAATATTACAGGATATGCTTCCAGTGTGCCAAGAATATATCTGTTGGAAATTATCCTGTTATTAAAGCTAATACTAAGTTACACTGAAAGATGAACCCGGGCTGCAGAGGTTCTGCAAAGTTCAGGTGAAGAATCTCAAAGAATGCAAAACTGCTTGATTCTGAGTACTTCAGTAATGCTCTTCTATTTTGGTCAGTGTATCTGAGTAAATGTGGAAATGCTAAATGAAATCTTTGTCATCCATTAAAATGAAACTCCAAATCTTTGAGGGCAGTATCAAAACTAGCTCATTTCTTTCCTGAATTCTGAGGGACCTGGCTCATCTTGTCCCTTCCTTTTTTTTTTTTTTTTTTTCCAGAATTATTCTTAATTTATTATAGTTGATATCCCAATTTTGGAGGTTCACAAGAGCTTATTTGAGCAATTACAGAGATGAAAACTAGACAAACTCCAAAAGATTGCTAAGGCCACCCATTATCCTCAAGACGGGATCATCTTGTGTTGTATCTTATGTGTTTGTCCAGCTTGTTCTGAACTCTGTCCCATCAGGCAATGGGATTTTACAGTCTTACCAGGAAATTTATTCTAGTGTTTTCCAACCTCTTTTATGAAAACTGCACATTAAAAAAAAATCCAATCTAACATCCCTACTTGAACATCTGTAATTAAACATTTGTTCTATCTTCTTCATAAATGAAAAGTACCAGTGTAACTTTGTCTTTCCCATGTTTTCTATTCTGTCACATACAAGCATAATTCTTTCATCACCGACTGGGTTTGGACTACTTGGACTACCGATGAGTTTTCATATTCTTCTCTTATGCATGGACAGATTTTCTTTCTTATCTGAAAAGTTATAGTTTGTAAGTCTATCAGTGGTCTTTCTTCCTCACATGGCCTGAATTCTGCCAAAGACTTTTTTTTTTTTTTTTCCTCCAAAATGGCATCCTCATAGTTTTATTTAAACTTTTAAAGAAATTTTAGTCTTGTAGCCCAGTAAATATGATGTTTCCGTTACTAGTAACAAGCCACAGACTCTCTTAAGCTTCAGCATATGTTTCAGGGCTTATTGAACTTCGTTTGGACTTCTCTTAGCATGCCTGAAATTGTGTTTTAGCTTGTTTAGCTAATGGTGACTGTTGCCTACCGTGTTTAGGCTTTTGTACAGTTCTGCTGTGTATGTATATTGCAAACACATACAAACATATAGACACACACATTGTTATATATATGTAATTAAAGGGTAGTAATAAAAAGCAGTTACTCTGTTTAAATGAGTTAATTGTCACCCCAGAATAAAATGCACCCAGAAGAAATAAAGGCATGAACAGAGGCCTGGAAAGTACAGACATAGGATGATATGAGATTATTAAGGATGTAAAGAGCTTAGATATGATGACTGATGTTGGCGAAAGAAATGTAACTTTGGGAGCCAGGTAAAGTCAATTTAGATGGAAAAAGGAGAAAAATGAATAAATATCTGATATCATATATAGCAAGTTTGAATGTAAACTATACTTGAAGACAATAGAAGAGAGAGCATGGTGTAGAATATGACAGAAAACATAAGAAAAAGGCCCCGTGTAAACCCACGAATGACAAGGAAGAATGACAATGTCAATAGGATAACTCTTCCGGAGAAGGATTTGGGACGCTTGATGACTTGCTATAGAACTCTTGCTTTAGCTGAAAGCGTTCCCTTTAAGATCCAAAGGGGCAGCTGAAGGGTGAGGTAACCGAACAGAAACGGTGGAGAAACTAGAAACATTGCAAATCATTTTAAAGGTATATAATTTGTTTTTTAAGTATCAGGATCACTGTAAGGGGAATAATAATTCTTTGGTTAGTCTGTTAAGATTTAATTAGACTAACAAATTATTGGCTTTTTATATAAGGTATGCTTGCTTTCCCCATAGTAAGATTTTGAATATAATGAACTAGTGAGAATTAAAGCAAGATCTCTAACATGTGTGTGACAAATTGTTAGCAAAATATATGTCAGGCTAGGTATTTCCAACTTGTGAGCAGGGTTTAAAATTTAATCCAACTAGTATAATAAATATATGTCCGAACAATATTTTTAAAATAACTTCAGTCCTCATTAATCAGTGACCGCAAGCAATATTTATTGGCTACTTAAAGCAGGCTGTTGAAAGTAAGCAAAGATTTTGGTTATGAAGTCAAAGTTCTGCAAAGTTCAGAATGACTTGTAGACAAGGTGCACGCTGAAATTTAAGGATGAAATCACTGTAAATATGCAAAATATTTTGTTTTCATGCATATGGAAGATTTGTTTCATGGTTCATTATAAATCCGGGTTGAGTCCATACTTGCTAATTACAGTGTTTGTAAGTAATGTTGACAGTTTTAGTACATACAGAACCCAAATTCATTTATATCCTGCAGGTAGAGCTGTGCAAGATTGCCAATTATCTCACTGCAAATATTTGGCATCTTCCAAAGGTATTTTTAACGTTGAGATTGTTGTTCCTTATTTATCTTTGGAGTTTAGGAGCCACTATTACTGAAATAAAAAGGCTTTAGATGAACATTGTGTGCCACATTCAACTGAATGATTTTTTGCTTGTTTTCTGAATGGTGCAGCTATATGACTGCTTCTTAGTTCTGCTGCTACAGAGCCTGAAAGAGGTGGAAGATAATGCCAGATTGAGTGACCAGTAATTAAGTTTTCCTTTCTTACTCTGTAGAACATTAAACATTGGAGTATATCTTTCTTTAGCAGTTACTCACATAGCATTAAGGGTTAGTAGTCCTGTGCCACTTACAATATCTGATGATTCAACCTGTGTTCCTTTTTCTATCTGTTCTGAGACATATGCCTTTAAGAACTACAATTACTACAAGAAAGTTTGATAGAAAAGTTTGATGTCAATGTGGAAGAAAAGAGCCTTGCCAGATTTACTAATGTGTATGCATGGTCTCTGTAGACTGTGATAGAGTATGTGGCAGATAGAGGCTCACTGGTTTGAATTTTGTGGTGTTACACAGAGTGGAATCTCACTGATTTAAAGCCTGAAGCTGTATGAGTGCTTAGATTCTTGCAACTCAGTATTTGGTAGTGCAAAGCTATATTCTTTAGCTGTCTTTTTTGCTGAGCTGGATGTGCACTGAAATGTTAGCTTTTGACTCCATACAAAAACAAAAGCAGTACTAACTTTCATGTACTAACACAATGCAACTCATCTCATTAATCTTAAAAGTCTTCAGTGTAGACATTGTGTCTCCTCTATGAACTGATTCTCTCTCTAGTCACTTGAAACAGAAAATCTAATTTAAATACTTGCCTTAAGATGAATTACATTTTTGACTCCATTGATCACTTTCTCTAGATGTTCATTGGCTCTAAAGGAAGCATAAGGTGAGTAATTCAGATGTAGATGTCTGCTTGCATATTTCTGCATTATTCAGATAGTCTACTGCACTCAAAATCTTGCTTTGACATAAAGCAAGACATAAAACACACCTTATATTCAAAGCTAGGAATTTATTGTTAGTGCAATTGAGATCTTAACAGCCTAATCAAATAATTATTAGTAGTACATATATAATTAGTACAGGAAAAAAAAAAGACATAAAATGAAAAATGCTACTAAAGGGCTCAGCAATAATAATAGAGTTATTATAAACACACTTCATAGTACCTACCCTTTTTCTCTACTGTTACTCACCTGTCCACTGCCTCTCTGGGACTGAAGCTCCATGACTGCAGTCTGATTTGGGAAAGGGTGGGGGGAATTCACAGTGAGTTGGCAGTGTCCCAGTTTTTCACCAGAAGGAGAATGATGGCACTGATGGGGTTTCTTTGCCAGAAAGAGTGTAAAATTATAATGGTGGCTTCTTCTTCCTCACTCTAGGATCTTTATATATTTTCCAATGTGCTTATGTGCTTCAAACCTTTCTTTTCTTCTTTTGTTCTGCAAGTCCATGATATAGCCAAATTTCCTATATATAAAACTTATTTTGAATATGCTGGATACTTGTTCATGATTTTCTTTGTTGGCCTTAAAAATGTTCTTCACCAGCTTCCATAGCTGCATTTTTTTTTAACTGCCTGATGGTGAGGTGTTTCCAGCTCTGGTATCTCCAGTGTCATCCCATCACAGTACTGTTCTCCCATGTACATCATGCCTATACTGTTCTACACTACAATCTGTGTCCCCGCTTTGAAAGCCTCAGCTATCTTTCAATGACTCTGCTACTGTATTGTTCTACAATGTGTTGCTGTGTTAGGTCATATAGTGAGGTCTCAGATGGTGAGGATATTGAACTTCTATTTGGGACTTTCAGGAATAGATTTGTCTACTGTATAAATATTGAGTAGATTGCAATGGGATGTTACATTATAAGAAGATGATGAGAGGCTTATTTTCTGCTCTCATTACAGCACTTCTCTTTGCACAGATTGTACACTATTAGTTTCATTTGTCCATGCCACATATGCAGGCAGCCTGCATGCCAGAACAGGACTATTGCCATTACCTGGAATATAAGGGGATTTCGTAACTCTGAAGGTGTGACAAAAATATGTTATATTAGAACCAACTGGGATGTGAAGAGTGAATTAGGCAGTTTAAACATGCATCTACTTCTTGTATGAATAAGAAAATATGTTTCTGAGTTCCAAAAATAAAAATAATGCCTCATTATGGAAAATTTATAAGGTCACTTATAAAGTAAATTTCAAAATAGAATCATAAAGAAAGAGGAAAAATAGATTGTTCCCTTCTCCTTCCTTTCCTTTTTTTTTTTTTTTTTTTTTTAGCTGCTGACCGGAAAATTTCTGCCCTTACTTTGAGAGCTTGGAGTCAGTATGCTCTAATGGGCTACTTATGTTGTTTAACCCTTTTGCCTGTATTTAGGATTCTTTAATGATCTTGAGTGAGAACATCTGTAGAGGAATAATTACTGGGTACTGATATAATCTAGAAGTGTTTATTCCTACTTGAGAGGAGAAAAAAAAGGAACGTAAAATAGGGTTTGTTCTACTGCTGACCACCTATGTAAGAAATTACAGTGCAAAGTGAATCTGAAGCATTTTGACTCTTTCAATTGAAATACTTATCTACTGAATTAACTACTGAAGCAACATTAAACTGTCTTCTTCACTACAGCTTTTATAATTTTAACTGTAAATAAAAATGAAATTTAAATCATGTGGTAGTGGTGCCCTTTTACATGACTTGATGGATTTTTCTTCAATTTAATCACTCCTGCTAAAATTCATAACATATATAAATGAATGAATAAATGAGTGAATTAAATCTGCTTGTTAATAATATAGAAGTCAATATAATTCTTAGCTATTCATTGCAGAGACTTGATGCAGAAAATAAATCATAGAATCATAGAATGCTTAAGGTTGAAAGGGACCTCTAGAGATCATCTAGTCCAACCCACCTGCACACGCAGGGTCACCTAGAGCAGGTGGCTCAGGACTGCATCCAGGCGGGTTTGGAAGATCTCCAGAGAAGGAGACTCCACAACCTCTCTGGGCAGCCCGTTCCAGTGCTCAATGTATTTTCACTGTGTTCCTCATCTTAATTAGATTTTCATACATTACTCTAAAGAGTGCATCCAAGGAGCTATGTGCAGTATTGCCCAATTCTCTTACAAGTATTTTTTCTAACAATAGACATATAAGAAATCCTCCAAAAAATGTTTACATACGAGAATTACAAAATTTACAAGTAAATGCTTGGGCTGTGCATTTCTTGCATTAAATTTAGCTACAGCAGTGATAAATAAATACATCCTGGGTTAATGAACTTTGTTAAACAACATTAAAAAGGCAATGCATTGGCTCAGTTACAGTTAAATCTGTGAACAGTCATTATGTTAATGAAATCATTAGAGCTCTGCTCCTTCAGATGTTATTTGAAAGGCTGTTTCACAAAGCTCTTCACATTGTGAGAATGAAACAAAGCCTGAAAACATTCATCCTCAAACATAAAAGGCTGGAAAAAAGATGATGCAAGAGACAGACATTAGAAATGGGTTTACTATTGAAGATCTGGATTCAGAGTGGTGTTAAGTGGGCAGTGAAAACGCACAAGGTGGTTTCATTGCAAAGCCAAAGTGAACCATTAACATAATTCCATAATTCCATTTTTTTCCTGTTTTTTTTTTTTTTTTTTTCTTTTTTTACCTATATTCATGCAGTCCCAGTAATCTGGTCCTAATACTTTCTATTCTCTCCCCTATTTTCTTCCAACTACTTTAACAGTTTAATCATCATTAAAAATCAATTATTATGCAATTGCAGTATTGTGCAGAGTAAAAAAAACATGTGACTGCTTGTCTTTTGAGGTACAAAAATGTTGTTCTCAGAAATGCTTGTTTCTGGCATATATCTTACCACTACACCTATGAATATTGTCAGTCACTTGTGCAATGACCTCATTGTTAATGATTAAGACTGAAAAATCAGATTGTGCAGTAAGGAATGCAATCAGAACTTCTTCTCATCAGCAAAGTGAAAACAGTGAGTGAAGACTTGAGATTTTAAACCTTAAAAATAACCAAGTATTTTCAGTGTTTCTCCCTCCTTTTCTGACCAAGTTATGATTCATGCCTGCCCTTACTAGTTATTCTTGGGTCTTAACTAGCCTTTTCATGTTTACAATCCAGTATTAGACAGGCAGCAAGAGAGAAAAAGAATTATTCTGTTGAGGGCTGAGAAAGGACATAAAGATTTATAATCTGATTGCACCAGATCACATTTGATTCTTTCCTCCAGCTGAAATAATGTATACTTGATTATATAATTAATATATTTAATATTTGCATATTTAGCACATTTAAATAACACATTTAATATTAACATATTTAATATTTAATAAATGAAATTTAATAATGACATTTAATAATGATTTGATGTAATTAACATTAAGTCATTTTAATTTCATCATTTGGACAGATATGTTGGACAGATGTGTCATTTCTCCTATCCAATCTAAAATGAGAGGAATCATGATAGCCCATGACAATTTATTCTAGCTAAATCTTGAAGGTGCTTCATTAAAGCGTTGTCTTTGGAGATAAAACTTTGGAGGTCAACAGTATGAAAAACGACTTCTTAAAAATCAACATGGACGCTAGATAGTTTTCCACTGCAGAACCATTAAACCAGTGCCAATTTCATATGATACCTTGCCTTGACTGTATCAAGTGAAATCTGAAGGCCCAATCCATCATGAAGATATGTGGTTGCAACCCTTTGTTAATTTTACTCAGACAGATTTCTGCAGCTAAATTAATGCAGTATAGGTTTACCACCTGGAGTACAGGGATTTAAATATTTCAGCCTTTCATAGGTGTTCCTCCTATTTTTCAGTCTTGCTCTGAAACATAGAGACCTTTTTTACTCTTATCTGCCATACTATACTTGAGCTTCTTTCCAGTTCCTCTAAAGTCAGAGAAAATCTGGAATACCCAGCCAAGGCTGGGTATGCATTTTATACCCAGTGTCTCCTTCTTACTTGATTTGCTGCATAATAGTATCTACCCCACAGCAGGTGGAACAGGCTGTGGCGTAGAATTTCAAGTTGATGGAAAAGCTTCGGAGCTGTGTTGTCATTGAACTGGGCAAAGCATAAGAATATCAGAATTGTATTATGAACTTGGGCATCTAGGAACATTTAAATATTAGTATTTCTTCCTAGCCTGTCTTTTGTCACATTATCTGTTGGCAATCAAAACTTTCTGTGTTCTTTCAGTAAGCAACCTGATGTCTCATTAAAATAAGTGGAGGCTGTAATTAGTTCATACTTTTCAACAATCGGGTCTGCATTTCCAGGCCAAGATGCAGATTTAAGAAATTAGCTTTAGCACTCAGACTGGCCTATTTTTTAAGTGTTTAAATGTGCAGGCTGAAAGTGGAACAGCAATATAAAATGCTCTTGACATATAAGCACGCTAAATTATGATTATTAAGAGATTCAGTGACCTCAGACAGACAACTTGTTTGCTCTTTGTGGTGGTCACAGGTGAATTGCCAATGGTAAGATATGACCTCTTAATTCACTCTCTCTGTAAAATCTGTATCTGTATTCATACATGTGTGCTTACTTTTCTTTTTTTTAGTGTTTCAGTAAAACCTTTCATTAAAAGAACCTGTTCATAGAAGTATAGGAAACTCTGATATTGACAGCAATATGCTGTATGCAGCTAGCATAGTGGTGGTGAGTCTGTTCAATAGTCAATCTATACTAAAAATTATTGTTTTTAATGTTGTAGTCATGCTTCCACTTATTCTTCTGAACTTTTGTCAATGTTTATATTATGGTCCCAAATTCATAAACTCTTCTTTACTTCAGAATTCATATAAGCCAATGAAAAAGACACTGATGTCATTCTTTGGAATGACAAAAAATCCATATCAAAATAAAAAAGATGGATTTTTTTTTTCTTTTTATTTATCTTAAAAAAACTTTTCTAGAGTGGCATCAGAAAGGCAAAACGGGGAGAAATTCCCTAAATCTATGCTTTATTTACTTAAAAGATGTGTACCTCCTTAGGACTGCAGAGTTAATTTGGAAAACCAGAAGCCCCAGAGTCTTCAGTGGATTTTTCTGAGTGACTATCACAGCATAGTGAAAAGCTGAGAAGAGTCAAGCAGGGAGCTGAGCTGGTGAAAGGCAGCACTGTGAGGAGACGTTCATTACTGTCAGAAAGATCTTATGTCTGATTCCCATTAGTGCTTATTAGTGTGGTCCCAGAACCATGCTGAAATGACTATCAGATTTCCAGTCCTGGTGTTAACTGGTGCACATTGAGGTCTAGTGTCTGCAATACTTTTAATAGTCATGGATACCCTGGTATTCCCTCTTTAGGGAGTCCCTTACTGAAGCAACTCCCCAGTTTTCAATATTAAGAGCTTCCACTAGGAGCAGGATATGGCACATCAGCAGTTTTTTGCTGTGGGGTTATCATGACAACTTACTCATGACATTGACTCAAATTTGAGGCATGCAGAATACTCCTCAATATGATCTTATATCAATTTGGTGATTTTCTTTTGGCTTCAATTCTAATCCTAATCTTTGTGTGAGGTGTCTTGATGGATATATCCCTTGCTTATTTCAGTAGCTTATTGCAGTAAGAAGCATATCCCTTGCTTATAGCAGTAGGAAGTGCTATCCCAAATACACCATCATGAGTCATGAGACTTTGACAGCAGAAATATTCCACGAGACACCAATTAGTTCTACCAAATAAATAAATAAATAAATAAACAAACAAATAAATAAAATTAAACAAATTATTGAAAAAAAAAAAAAAAAAAACTCAGTAAATAAATTCCTCACAGACTGGTGGGCTGTAAAACTGTCCGGTCCCTGAGGGTGAGTTGCGAACTTTAAAATAAGAAAGACTGAGCTTTGCTCCTTCTCTGTTGGTGGTCACTTTGATGACCTTGAGAAAATGTATCTGTCCCTTAGTGTTTTTTGTGTCTGTTCAGTATGGCTGTTGATCTTTATCCCCTTTTATGAAGTGGTATGATAGATACATGTGAGAGAATCAGATATATGTGATAATACATGAAAGCTATATAATATTATTAATTTGAAGAAGTAACCTAACTTATGATCAAAATCAACTACCCCTTCTCAGTGTCTATCAGAAAAGAGTAAAATGGGAAAAAAATGGGAAAGAAAAGACCTCCCTTCCTGGATCTTTGCACAAAATATCTCAATATGATCTTGTTTTGTTGAAGTCAAAGGCAAAATTCTCACCAACCACAAAGAAATTAGTAGGATTTATTCATCTCAGAATTTTTAAAATATCAGGAGAGTTCACAGGCCTGACCCAGCACTGAAGTTTAAAGTTTTAATCCTCCCAATACAAGAGGTGCAGCCTGTAGTTAGCTTTGTTTAAGGAGAAAAAAATAAAATAAAATAAGGAGGATAAGGAAGAAGGAGATATATGCAGAATGGACAAAAGGAGAGTGCTCCCCAAGATCCTCCTCAAAAGATTTGTCGTGCACAATACGGCTATAAATTGCTTAAAGATAGGCTTTCTTGTGAGGTGCCTTGTACTTCCCACTTCTTACTGAGCTGGAAATACCCTAAGGACAGCCTTTCATTTTGTCATTTCTGTTTCTGGGATTCAGAGGAGGAAATATATAGCAGCAAAGCAATCATTACAGATTCACAATAATAATAACAAGAATAATCATAGTAATAATAAAGAGTTCTTGTAGCAAAGCTCTCTTTTGATGACCTGTCTGCGTTATGCTCTGTAACCTCCTAAAGAAACAACAAATGGAATAGTGCTGTTTTCTGTTGTCACTGAACTTTGTGTCGCTGCAGACCTCGTATCATAGGAGAAAGTTGCTAGCCACAGGCTTACTTTTTAATATGAGGTCTTTTTTCTTTAATCTAGATTTCCAAACCATGCTTCAAAGAGTACTTGCAGGGTTGTAGGCAGTATAGATGTATTGTTTTTATTTATACAGAGAAAAGAGTAATACTTGGATTGGACATGAATAATGCAGTCCTCCCAGCAAAGCAGAGTTAATAAAGCACCTTTCTACCAGCCAACAAAAAGTAGATGAAGACTTGTCATCAAACAGAGAGGTGACATGGAGGCTGTTGGCATTTTCCCCAGTATTCCTCCACAGTTTTGGCAAGAGATGGTCAAATATGCAACTCTTGTACTTGTGGGGCAAGAGATGGGGCATAACCCTACATCTTGTCCCATATCCAAGGGGACACATCATTGCTCAGGTTATGGAGAGTAAATAGACAAAAGAAACATTATCATCTATATCTGAGATTTGCTGAGGTTATAAAAAAAATTCTGGGGGTGAGCTAGATATCCAAACAAGAAGTCTCTACTGCCAGCCTTGCTAACTCACCAAACTGCATCTAGATATTCTGACATTTCATGAACTCAATAAGCACTGAAGGCTGAGAAGAATTAATAGTGTTTGTAAGGAACCTCTGAAAGATATCTAAGTAACAGTATGGCTTAAATACACTATATTTCCAACAGAATAATTTTAGTGTTGTTGGAACAGCTGCATTATTTCAAAGTTGAGTTAAAGTTATTTAGCACATAAATATTGTAGGCCCAATAGCCCTTGCACCACTACTCACAAAGGTGAGTCGTTTAAGTCGTTTATTGTAATTTCAAGAATTACAGTACAAGTTTTCAATTTGTTTTGCACAAGTGCACCGAAACATTGCACAGCATTTAAAGCAGTAATAACTAAGTTATACTCTGTACCCACTGTGTATTTCTGCCTATTAAGAGGTAGTTTTATAAAGAACAAGTATATAATTTCAGACTATTTTTGACTCCTGAGAACATTACAGACCTCTCAACTAAGACTAGTAACCTTTTATTTGAACTAGAAGTAGGTAGAGAATAAACAACGTGGTACTACAGTGCCTTAGAAAATAGAAAAGAGATTCTTTGTCAACATGTGGGATGTAAACTGAGCTAAGAGATTATATATATGCTCAGACTTTTCCTTCAGATCAACTCCTTTGCTCCTGTACAAGAGAATTTCACTTTAAATATGAAAATAAAATTAGCATCAACCATTCTTTTGCAGTTTGAACGCTCCCTCCTTTCTTTACGACTCACCCTGTTCTCAAGGAAAGACTTTTATTATGATTAAAGAAGGCCTTTCAAGAAGGACACAGTTTTCCTTGTTCTTATATGGGAAGACAAAACAGAAGGCTGAATGATATTGCTGTTTTATTAACACTGATCTTCTTCAAAGAATTAGTACCTTGAGAGAAGTAAATGCCTGCTTCTGCTAGTTGCCTAATCTTTCCTATCTAATTCGTGCTTCATTCTTAGTTTTGTTTAGTCAACAATGTTTTAATGTTAATGTGTAATAAAATGCATCTTTTTCAAGTATACAGCTATTCATGCTATACAATAGCTTGCACAAGAAAGGGTTTAATTTTCAAGAATGGAGAGTAATTTTCCATTTTCCTTTATAAAGATAGTTTTCTAATCAGCAATCAGAGATCAGAAGTTGGAGAGTGGGATAGTCATAGTTTTTTTCTTCGCCCCCTCCTATTCTTTTCTTGTCAAGTTGTTCATCTTCATACATCAGGTTCACTTAACTCTTAATATTTCTCACATGGGAGAGAACATATTTTAAAGCCTCTTGAGAAGATCAGTGACCTTAAGCAGTTATTCTTTACATAATAAAATCAGCGTCTATGCTTGTGCATCATAGGCTAAACTGTAAGAGAAAGTGGTGAGAAGAAAGTTCTGAGAATTCCTATTTCATTTTACAGTAGTATAATGTAAGATTGTGCCAGGATAGGATTTCAGCATGTTCGATTTAAATGTTTGACATGAAAACAGTTCACCAGTGTTCATTTGCTTAAGAGTGTAATTCACACAAGCAGTATTTTATTCAGAGAGTAGATACATAGCATTTAATACATAGCATTTCAATTTGTTCTGTCGCTTAAAGTCTGCACAAGTTTATCTTGGTGATGGTGCTAAAGATCCAGATGGGATAATAGAATACCTAAGAGCACTGCATTTTGGGCTCTGCTGTTTGGACAGATGTAGCTTCCCTGAGGGGTCATGTCAAAAAAAAAAAGAAAAAAAAAAAAAAAGTATTTTCATGTTTAAATCTACTAGTGCTCAGAAAGGTGCTAAACTCTATCCATCATTAAACATGTGCTTAACTCCCACTTATGGCAGTTTGCTTAGGTAAGCATTTTCTTAAATGCCTTGCAGAGCAAGAAGGGAATTTTAACATTCTTAACATCAAAAAAGTATAAATGATTAATGCCTTATAACCTGCAATCTTTTTTTTTTTTTTTTTCCTTCCAAACCCAAGGAGCACTAACACAAGCAGCTGCAAGGATGTCTTCATCACTGTGTCTCTTAGGCCATGCCATACAGAACTCCATTGAGGGCACTCAAAATGCTATATATTTTGAAGGTCTTCAAGTCTCAGAAAGCAGGTGTACAAAGCTCATTCCAATTGAATCAATTCTAAGCTGACATAGAACTTTTTTTTGTAAACTATTAATCATGGGTTTGTAAATGTGCTTAAAAGTACTTCTATAGTAGTCAAATAATTGTCAATCACCTAGTCCATTCGAGATTCAAGAAGGAGACTCTGAAGTTTTGCAGTTGCTCAAGAATGATATAATGCTCCTACTCCTGTCAATATTTCACTCAGTTGAGTCAGGAACTGTGGTTGCAAAGAGCATTGAATTATGGATCTGTTCTTTTCAAACAACATGAGCTGTTGGCCACATGATTCCAGAGAAGGATATTTAATCAATTTTGCTCAGGTAAGTTAATGGTGAAGGGCACATTTTGATGCTAAACCCTCAGGGACTAGGTAACTCTTTAACGGCGCCCAAAGCCCATAAAAAACTGGGCACCTTGGATTCTCAAGAATATGATCTTTCAGGAAGAGAAAATGATGTACCTCTTTTGAAATGAACAGAGAGTATGATACTATAAGGTAAAAGTGGCAATGAGAAGGTCAGGTATTTGTGAACTGTGATTATCATCTTGGGAATTAGACTGTGATATGAGCTGTTCTCCCTCCCACCTGCCAGGGCCTACACTGCCCAGGCAAGCAAATCTGGATAACTCACTTTCGGCAGGTGCTTCCTGATATTAAATGATGTGGAAAAATCTTAGTTCTACAGATGAGTTGTCAGCTGCTTGATATTATAAAGAACATAGTAGCAAATGTATTCTAAAGTACGATTAATTTTTAAAAATGAATATTGGAAGGAGAGTATTTAGAGAAAAGCTACAGAATCAAAATGTCCAGTTACAAAGAAGATTCAGTGAAATCAAAGTGTAATTCTCAGGAAAGAAAGAACTTAAAACATTATTCTGTGGACATTTAGCAAAATCTATGAAGGGATCTACCCTTTTCAGAATGAAAAATAGAGACAGCTACAAAGCATGTACCTTGGTGCCAGTGATTCTTTTGCATGGATATGGAAAAATATGCTATCAAAAAGTGTGTGGGGGGTTCCTTTTGGCAAGGACTAAAGATGTTTATGGATCCCGAAGAATCTATGCTGTTGGGCTTAGACCTAGGTCTATTTGTTGATTCTCCCAAGCTGATCGTATGTTAGTGATAATGATCTGCCCTAAAAAGTTGTTCATGTTATAGTTGTTCATAGGTTATGTAGGACATCAAAAAATTTTGCTTCATTAGGGCAGTATTCCTTCAGAGACCCCTGCTGTGAAGGGAAATCTACAATATGCTATGTTCTTTTTGGACCTGCATTATATTTCTTTCTTCCTGAAAAACTCTCAAATGTCATACTATTTTTTTTTATTTTTTTTTTTCCGTGAGTATTAATTTGACAATACCCTTCTTATCTTTAAGTGTTTTGCTGAAAAAATGTGGACACATTATTATGAAAAATTCCTAGTACAAGTCATTTTGCAGAAGTTAGTGATGATTTTGCAACAGATATCACATTGAGAATAACCATTTTCATGAGCATGTCTATTTTGATCCAGATTAAATTTTAGGAAGAAAAGATTTGCATTTATTTAATCACTCTACAAAAAGAGAGAAAAAGTGCGGGGAGAGATGTGTAAGTTTGTGCAAGTATGTATGTGTGTGTGAGTAGGCATATTTGTAAATACACACAAACTGAGTCACAAAAATACACTTACGTTGGTAGTAGGAAGCATTATACACACTGGCACAGCCAGATCAGGAGAAGAAGGAGAGATTAGTGCTTTTCTGCTTTCCCAGTTGTGAAGTGTTTTGAAGAGCCAAACTGCTGCCAGCACAATTCAGATCAGCCAGGTTGCTGCTCTAAGTTACAGATGCTTTTGTCAGGTTGCCTATGGTAGTTCTGCAGCCTGCAGCTGTCCAGGGTATTTGGAGCAGCTATAGTATTGAGTGTTACTATTTTCCGCTGCACAAAGTAGGCGGGAGTTGACACAGAAAGACCTTTAGAATAGTTGTCTCTGGTTGGTGTAGAAGTCTTTATAGTCAGGGCAGAATATGTGTGCATGTGTGTGTGCACGCATGTGTACACATACATAAGTAGAAATGCAAATGACTGGCTTGAGAAATTCTTCTTATATAAAAATATTTCACTTTTTAGTTCATTAACTACCTTTGTTGCAATCCCCTGTCATGACTGTTGCAGTTTGAAAGCCATGGGTGTCGGGGGGGAAGGAGATATCGACTACTGTGTTATACCTCTGACTCTGGCAGTATCAGATTCATGAACAGTCTGTCTTCCTTGGAGAGAATCGAGTCCATGAATAGTATGATCAACTATAGGCTCGCCTCTGGCAGTACCGGATTCATGTACAGTGTGTCAACTGTAGGTTCTATCACCTTCCAAACAAGTAATTGAGTTCACGAATAGTATGATTTGCTCATGTGAGGAGTGGTCGTACCTCGGAGAGGGCTAATTTTTGGGATGGAGGTGTGTTTTGATATTATAATGAGCTTATAATGAGCAAAGTTCATCCCAAAGGAGTGATTTGTCACCCTTGCTGGCTCAGCACCGGACATGTTATCGTCCATCTCCCATTGGGCAGACACTGTGCGGCTGATCAGCAGCCCAGCACAGGCAGTGCAGCAGAATTTGGCCGCGGCGCCTTCACTCTGCTCCACCCTCCGTCACTCCCCTCTGCAGCTGCGGGGAGGGCAGGTTGTGCTGCCGAGGGAACCATGGAGGAGCAGAGTCCAGGCCCACCAACCATCCTGGAAGTGGCAACTGTGTTATCACCCCAAGCAGGGTCCTGTAATGCCAAAACTGCTGTTAGGCCCTAGTTTTTCTCTATGTTCCCCCTTTTCAAGCAATTCTTCCACAATGACATCAAAGATTTTCCTAGTCCCACCAGAACACTGTGGTTTATCCCCACCATGGCAATGTAAAATGACAGATAAAGCAGTCTGACTGGCTAAATAACTGTTTTTGCCTCATGGGTCCTGGTGTGGAAGAGATGTGAGCAGACCCCAACCAAACTAAGGAGCAGTAAAACTAACTGTGGCAAATGAAACATTGTGGCACAGTAGAATTTACTGTAAAAGACAGAAATCAGTGTGTCCTCTTCTGTCAAAAATGTGTGTGTGGAAAGGTATGGTAGCACATTCCTTCTGTTTAGCCCACTGATAGTCTGCATTCATTTATCTATATGTGCACATTTGTATTTGGATAAATATCAGGATATTAACTCGATTTGAATCTAGCTAGTTTTTGCAAAAGATTCTGAGGGAAGTTAATCTGAATCTGACTATGAAATTAAATGGGACATGGACATACCACTGTTCCAGGCAATGCTGAAAATGCAGCTGACACAGATGTATGTGCACATTAATGTAAAATATAGATACAGCAGAAATTCCAGTGTCAATGAATGAAAAAGGTTTTGTTACTTTAGTATGATTTTTACAATGCAGCAGACTTATGCAAGGGAGTCATATATAATGTAACTGTATTTCCTGGACTATTTTGTTAGAGAGGAAACATTCAGTGCTATGACATCTGAAGAATACCACAAAGACCCTTTCCTGGGGACTGTAATGGTAAAGGGTTACATTTCTACCAAGTTTCACATTCTCATTACAAGCTTTTTAATGAGAAGGGATTAATTCTCTGCCATTTTCCACTCTCATTACAACTCAGTCAAGGGAATGAGGTATCGGGAGTTTAATGCCTAATTTATATTCAATGAATCTTAGTAGCGAGCTGCACTTTTTTGACCTTTTCAATATTTTATACTTTGATTGGGTGGTCATTTGACTCCTGCATTGTTTATAGCCTTATTATAATAGTGTATAGAAGAAAAAGTGGATTGGCTATCCAGTCAAAACTGCAGAATAACAGAAAGGTCAATTTAATACTACGCACATGTATATTCAAGAATATACACTGCATTAAACTTTGGAAATCTTTCTGATCAAACTACAGAAATGAAGGTGACACTCGAGTCCAGGTCATCAACCTTGCAACCAAAATTGTGAACTAGCATAAACCTGAGGTATTCTGTAACCACTGGGATTGCTTCTTCTTCCTCACTTACACATTTAGCAAATAATGTAAAGATTTACAAAAATATTTTGTCATATTTTAAAGTCTACTTATCAGTACTTTGCACAGAGACAAATGACTGCTGAAGGAACAAGACGGTGAAGAATTAGGTCCTCTCTACTGCTATTAGCTATGAGTAGTTAACACTTCTTGATGTGCTCGTTTAATATCTATGTCAAATATTTTCATACGTTTTTATAAAGCTTGCATTGCAAAACTGAAATGTTTTAAGGGACAGGTTAGAAGTCATAAATCTACACAAAATTAAACTTTAATGGCAGAATATTAAAAACATCCCCAAAAAAACATTCATAACAAACAGAATTACCAAAACAAAACAGTGTAATTTTGGTACATCATTTGAATTGACTTGGCGAGGCAACCAAAAATTTGTAATCAAATTTTATCTGAACTGCAAGGCTTGAAAAAATCGTACAAGAATACAGCTTCTTCTTACCCTTTAGTTTCTTTCAGTTTTATGGCAGTCTAAAGTACAAAACACTTGAACATATGATCAAATTATCACTTGTTTAAAAGGAGTCAAGCACAAACTTATTGGCTACAATATTTTGGCATTATTTAGCTTTGAGTCAGAGAAATTACAAAATTGTGTTACTACAAAGTTCTGTCTGACTTTTTAGTTAATAAAACACATCTCAGATAATTATTCTTTTAACCTGACAAAATAATTAACTTATATCAAATAAGTACCACTTGATTACTAGAAACAAATATAATTGATAATCTGTGTCACTGTATATAACAAACACATTATTCAGTCCTTAATTGTTAATCCTCAAAAATGCATTCAATAGTCAGTTATAATTAATTTACCATACAATACATGTCTTATTAAATGTAAATTAAATCCATTTTGAGACTCATCATTTAAAGCATTACTCAGAATGTCACTGCTGGACATCCCTTCAATGAAATATCATTTAATACAGTTTGTGAAGCCAGAGGGAGAAATAACAGTTTGGATAATGAGGGCACTATCAGTCTTGTGCCATTTTAGCTAAAAGAAAAATTAATATATGAGATCCTTGCAAGACAGATTAAAAAGACTAAAGTGACAAAAGTAATGTGAATATTGAAGGGACTCTTCACCTCTAAACAAGCCATACATTTTTGGCTCAGGTGATATCAAACTGAAATACAAGAAACAAGAGATGCCTACTTCCTTCAGTAAAGCAAAGCAGAAGTCATTACTGCAGAATGTGGTGGGGTAAGTCACCATTCCCAGTAATATTTGGTTATATCTGTCATGCGTAAGTCAATGCAATGTCAAGTATTAGAAAGTTATTTAAATTTCCAGAAAATAATTACTCTAGACAGTACCAAAGCTGCATAGAGATAATATTTTGCATTATCATTATGAAGGAAGTTCAGAAGGAGGGCATGTAAAATGGAGTGGCTGAGAACAAAAATTTGTGGGACAGTTGATAAAACAACAGATTAAAAACTTAGGTAAGAGTATCTCTTAGTACTTGTCCTGTGTTTTGCCAAGACTTAGCAATAAATTTCAGGACAAAGCTGACTTTCCTGCAAGGTTCTTTGTCTTTCTGTTATTGAAAGCTCTTATCATTAATCTGAAGTGATGCTTTCAGTGAAAAAGAGGGCACAACTTCAGGATATAGAATCACCCAGTAGAAACCATAACTTAAAAAGTAAACATTGTTAAACAGGATTTTTACATGTGCTTGCTATGGTTAATAATGATGTAAACTATAGGTATTCTTGCCATGAAGAATCCTACATATTCAGAGCATGATGGATACAGCTTACTATATGTTTTTGCTGTATTCTTATGAGCTTGCTGCTTATGAGAGTATTGGTTAGGAAAATAACATAAGACTGTCTTTACTTTCTAGATAGATCTTTCTCCTCTGGTGCCAGTCTACTTTGTAGGTTATTTTGTGTGCGTGTGTGTATTTGTGTGTTTGCATTTATGTAGGTCAAAGCTGAAATGCTTTATTTGGTCAGAATTAATTCAGTATTCAGTGAGTCTCTAGTGATGAGAAAGTTGCAGAAGAAATGGGAAGCAAAATGAATTCCTCTGAGGAATCATACACCTGTCATTGAACAAGATGATTTGTAGATTTTATTTCTGTAGCACATAAAATCATAGCTTGGTAATTTTTTGTATTTTATTTTTAGGCAGTAAATATTTTAGCTCATATTAAAAGGAAGTTGCACTGCCAGAAGAAGGAATGACAGAAAAACAAATTAGAGATGAACAGCTCTTGAAAGCCTGAAACACAGAGTTCTGATGAACGTATAAAAGACTGTCTCTTTCTTCTGCTGTTAGCTGACCTACCACAAAACTCACACTAGCTCTCTAGCTATGGCTTACCAAGAAATTGCCATCTTTCTTCAGTAGCACCTTATTCCACAAAGCTCTGTAAGCTCTATACAAAACCTTGGCTGCTATCCCTTTAAATTACTGACAGAATTTTATTTTGTATCTTTTACCTGCTCCATCACAAAGCTTCTCGAGCACAGGAAAAAAATGAAAAATGCAAAATTGGTCTTTACCTAAGGTTTAAAAACCACCCCTTCCTCTCCCCACCCGCTAAAATACAGCTCCAGAGTTACAGAGGTGGGATGCATTAGCATCAGTGATATCTAATTTCCTTGTATTTTTCCCGCTTCTTTTACTGCGCATTTGCCCATTCCCTTGTTTTTTTTTTTTTTTTTTTTTTTTTTTTTTTTTTTTTTTTTTTTTTTTTTTTTTTTCCATGCATTTTTCATGAAGCACTTTTGGTGCTTTTCATAAGCTCATCTTCTGGAATAAACAGATTGCCTGAATCTCAGCTTTCATTTTTAAAAACATAGATTTCTCCCCTGTATGTTTTTCAGAGAACTCCAAAACATGAAGCTTGTGTTTCAGAAAATCAAATAAATTTGTAAAGAATACTTCTCTCAGAAAAGTACTTTTTTTTTTCTCATAAATTTGACTGTATAATTTCTTCAACGGTGTAATTTATTATTTGTTAGCTCTTTTTCCCCTTCTCTCTCCCCTTGCAGACCTGTTAGAGTTTTGTGCTGACATGTCAAGCCATGTGTCATTTATCTCTCTCCTACGTTAATTTCATCAACTTTTTAATTTGGTTGCTACAGGTAGGACTAGAGGGTAGAGCAGCCATCATCTTATTTTAGGAAAATTATATCTTCTCCATGTTAGCTCTGATTGATAAATCAAATTGTGTTTATGTGTAAAATTTAATGATGGTTTCATATAGCTGGTCCATGATTCTTCTGTGTTTACCTTTTTCCTAAGTAGCATTATCAGGAACTTCCGTGGCAAATGAGCAGAGGTCAATATATCTTGGCTATGATAATACCTTTAATGTCTCAGAAATTTTAGTTCTGGGACTCCTCTGATTCAATAGTCTCTGTGGAGCATCGTATTCCAGGTAGACAACGCTGCTTACAGTGGTCCTGAGTAGCATCTTTGCTTTTGCTTTCTCTAATAAATCATTTTGTGATGCAGATCAAAGAAATTTAATTGCAAATTTACATGAACCAAAAAAAAAGTTTAAATAGAGGGAGAAAAGGGTAGCCTTCACCAAATAACCACTTGTTTTCAAATTATTTCATCAGATAGGTCTATTTTTCCTCTTTTCTTTTTTTAATGGAAAGTTAAGTGGATGTGTGTTATATGCATAGCAGTAATGTCTGAACACATTTTTCAAACAAAAAAAGAATGGGCAATCTCAAATTGCAAGTGAACGATCCTCTTTTGCAACAGATTTTTGTATAGACAGTAGCAAGATATTCAAGATTTGTCACAACGCAAATTATTTATTTGAGATTAGAATTGGTCCCTCAGAGTCGTGTGATCCGAAAATGGCTATGTCCAATCAATTATCTTCATACACATATAAAACTAACTTTACACAAACTATCTAGTCGTACTAGGATCAAATAATAAGCCTGGGGCTTTGGTACTTACTGTATAGATACTTAACAGCTTTGAGTGTTGTAGGATTTTTTTTTTTTTTTCCTATCCTCAGTGCCAGCTATCATACTGCTGTGTTGATTTGTTTTCTCCTTGGAACTAAAGTGCAGGAACGATGTAGAGAAGGTCTTGCATAATCACTATGGTGTTCAGCTGGTCTTGGATCCTAGACCACAGGCTGCACTTCTAATATTCCCAAATGCACTGGAGAACTAATTCTGATGTACAAGGCAAGTTAGATAAAGGATAGCCACTACAAAGGATTAGGGTTCCCACTCTTACTGTACCTGTTGGACATGAAAAACAACCTTAAATGTCTTTGCTTCTTATGGCCCACTAAAGGTCTATAGCATTGGTCCATAGCTGTAGCATTGTGATTCATACTTTTCACAGAATCATTAATGTTGGAAGGACCCTTTAGAGATCAAGTCCAACCCCCCTGCACACACAGGGTCACCTAGATCATGTTACACAGGATTGCATCCAAGCGGGTTTGGAAGATCTCCAGAGAAGGAGATTCCACAACCTCTCTTGGCAACCTGTTCCTTGCCCTGTCACCCTCACTCTCAAGAAATTTTTCCTTAAGTTTCTGCAGAACTTTTGATGCTTCAGTGTGTGGCCATTTCCTCTAGTCCTATCGCTGGCCACCCCTGAAAAGAGGCCAGCACCATCCTCCTCACTGCCTCCCTTGAGGTACTTAAAGACACTAATGAGGTCTCCTCTCAGCCTTCTCTTCTCAGTTCTCGTAGCCTTTCCTCATACGGCAGGTGTTCCAGGACCTTGATCATCCTTGTAGACCTGCGCTGGACTCTCTCCAGCAGCTCCACATCCCTCTTGTACTGGGAAGCCCAGAACTGGACACAGTACTCCAGGTGTGGCCTCAGCAGGGCTCAGTAGAGGGGAGGATCATCTCCCTCAACCTGCTGAGACTCTCTTCTTAATGCACCCCAGGATTCCATTGGCCTCTCTCTCTTGCCACCTGGTTGAAGGAAGCTCTGTACTCTGTTCTAATTAAGTTGTTATTATAAGTAAGCTCAGTTATTTCTCTATCTGTTGTCCTGGGAAAACATTTGGAGCATCACAGTGAACTGATCTGACTTTCCTGACTAGCAGCATGGAAACTTTTTTTCTACAGGAGCCTTCTTACTCTGAACACCATGTCCTGTCAGGTCCACAAATATATTTGAAGAATGGCCCTCCCTGTTGCTCCCCGCAAAGAGGTATTATCTGAAAACAAACAAACAAACAAACAAACAAACAAACAAACAAACAAACAAACAAAAATCAAGCAAAAAACATGAAAACATTACAATTTTGCATAGGACAGTAATGCCATTACCCAACAAACTCTGACACGCTCAGAAGTAAGCTGTTTTGGGAGCATCCTGTGGTCAGCTCATGTAACATCTTCCTTACCTAAAACAGCATTATGGAAGACAAGAGTCTGTCAGATTTTCAAAAACTTAAAAATATCTCTCATTAGGAAAACATGTAATTTTCTCTGTCTTGAGTAGTATCTAGATACACTGTCATTAGAATAATGACTCTGTAAGAAAATATGAAAGGGGACAAGTCACTGTTTGGCTTCAGAAGGATTGGGCAAAGGAGTAATGTGGACATATGAGGAGAATGAAGAACGGAGGATACCTGGCAGAAAATAAGCAATTCAGTAGATAGTGGGAGAAAAAAGGCAGATTAAGATTTTAAGATATGAGTAGGGGAGGGAGACATCCAGCAGAAAGTGTCTGACAGACTCCATTTAACTGCACTTGGAGGCTACTTGGTTCTTCAAGTATCACAGAGCACACCTGAGTGTGAATTATAGAGGAAGCTCCAGAGGCCAGGTTGTTTGGATCTTCAGCTCACCATTTACTAAATCATTTTCTTTTAAAAATGTGACTATGAATGTTCATGAAAAATGAATGCAAATCAGTGCGGTCATGGTTGGTCCTATTTGGCTGAAGAATTAAAGTGCTTATCTACTCTTAAGGCTGCTTGAGTTGCAAAGGAAAAATATTAGAGGAGCATGGGACCTCAGTGCAGAAAAAAAAAAAAAAAAGTAGAATATATAGATCTAGTAGAAATGGACTATTTATCTTAAATAATAGTGTGCATGCATTCATTTTTGCTCTCAAAGACTATGTTGACATTTTATTGTGAGGAATTTTATTGTGAGGAATACCAAAAGGGTCAATATATGGCTCAATAGCTTCCATTTCACTTGCATTTAAACTGGGAAAAAAAAAAAAAAAAAAGTCTCTGTTCTTAAAGCAAAGGATTTGGTAATGTCTTCATAGCAGATAAAGGTACGTCACGTTCAGGTGTAAATCCTAGGACAGGAGGTATTAATTTCAGAGAAAAAATATGCTGTAGAATTTTGTGTTGACACAGACGATTTTTGTCACCAAATGAGTGAAGCTTGATTAGATAAAGAAATCTGGGAATTGAGCACTTTGATCCAAACATCTTTTAAAAACAGAAAGCTTGTCCTTGATGTGATCATTTTTTTCTGTAATTTATGATGAGGTGCCTTGTAAATGTCTTTTTTTTTTTTTTTTTAAGGTGGGGAATCAGGCCTCCAAATGAAAATCTTTGCCATACTCAGCTATTTAGCTGATGCAACTGGGTGAAAGAGTCTTTGGAGTTTCCTTTGTGACCCATGTCTCTAAAGTAATTTTAAATCAAATTCAGGAACAGGTCACAAAAGTCTTAAAGACAGCTAAAACAGCTGTCACATCTGTCATGTCATCTGTATTTGATTCCCACAGTATCATTTGACTACTGTGAAGGTGTGATGGAGTAGTTGATGCTGCATTTGAAGAAACCTTTTTTTCAGAGTGCATTCAGGAACATAGATCTTAAGATCACTTTGCACGAGCACAAAACAAGGCAAGACAAGGACCATTAGAAACTATTCTCCACTGCCTCTTTGCACTGTTCACCAAATAACATGATTGTAAAGCGATATCCTAATCTCATAAAATCATATAATATAGCTAGTGAATTATTTTCTGTGTTGTTGGCTTTGGTAACTTCTAATGAATGTGATATGTTCACTGTAAAGAAGGCAAAATATTTTGAAACATACCCCTGCAACTGCATGTTGGTGAGTTTAAGACTGTTCAGATCTGGATCTGGGTTTGGAACTGAGGGAATTTTAATCCTCTTACTATCCCAGTGTATACAGTGTTAACAAACACATTATCATAAACTGACGTTATCTTCTGCAAAATGCCATTTAGTAATGAGAAAACAGTAGAAGGTCTGACTCTAAACTTTAGGGTAATGACAAATAAGATTTCCAAAACTATTGACAACTGTATAGATTCTCCATTTACATAACCTGTATGCTTTGTTAGCTCATCAGATTCATTCCCAGCTGCAAGGTCCTGCTGCATTCACGATATCTGGTTAGCTTCCCAGACTGCTCTTCTGAAAGATACAAGTCTTCTCAAGAGAATAAAATGCAGGATATACTGAAGAAAGAAGCCGAATAAATCAGTCAAATGAGACCATGCCTCTGTTCCTTTGTATTTCAGGGAATACTGAATTAAGCTTCTATGCTCTTTAAATTGCAGTTTTCACAAAGACAGTTTGGAATCAGTAAATATCTAAATGCCAGAACTAGCATATTCAAGTTTCTTTCTGGGTATTCACTTCAATATCATCCACATTACACATTTAAAACTGCGACTGATTGCTGCATTCTGAGCTGTTTCTTTTTATCTATGCCTTCTCAGACTTTGTTCCATGCTATATGAAGGTATAGAGGAATATGGGAAGCATATAGTTTTGTTCAATCAGAATGGAGATATCATCTGATTTTGACCTGAATTCTTCCCTTCGTATCTACCGTTGACATTTAGTAGAGATAGACTAAAAAACAATGGTTAATCATAGTAAGAGTAACATTCCTGAATACTTCTATAGATTGCTATCTTACTTTTTCATTAACTGCTATTCATAGGAGTAAAGATGGCTCATCTTTGTCACAGAAAGACTTTCATTGATCCTAGAGACTCAGTGGACCAAGGCAATAAAAATTTGTAAAAACAGAGAATTTCTAATAGCAATGAAAGTACTGACTACCAGATTTTCTGAGGTACAACATCACCTCACAACTTTCACCCCCCCAAATGGCACGCCTCTTCTCCCCACTCTCCCCCAAAGAGGTTTTCCTGAAGAAAAAGAGACATGGGCAAGTGTGATCACATCCCCATTTCACACTATATGGTCACTGGATGTACCTTCTGTTTGGAGGAAGGAAGCAAAAATCAGTGAAGGAGCAACCTATGAAAGGCATGCAAAAAAGCAGGATTGTGACTGAGCTTGGATTCGCACAGGAGGAGGTTTAGTCTCCCTCAGCAGTCATGGTGATTTGAAACAGCTAAAGGACCTAAGCTAACTTATCATACAATGAAATGCTGCGTGACAGCAGTAGGACACATTTGCCAGTGACTTGGGTGGAAAGATGTCTAAATGATTCTCGGCTAGCGCAGCAATTTGGGTGGTCTGTGAAATGGGAGACATGATGAAATTCTATAGCCCATAAATGTGACTGGCCAGAGGAGTTCCTTTGTGTTCATTGTCCACTCTCAGGTTTTCTTCTTTCACATCCCTTAAGATTTGGAAAGGAAGAGAGCTTAAAACTGTACGAACTGTTCTTATTTCTCCCATTCTCCAGGCCTACCAATGTAGGTAGTTCCTGTTGTGTGATGATCTTTGATTAGCTTGATAAGTAATAGTAACTCCATCGTCTCTCTTCACTGAAAATCTATGCCACTGCTGTACATTTTGCTATTGATTTTAATGGTTATGGCCAGCTTCAGAACCAAAGGAAATTAAGGACATCTTTGCTGTTTTGCTGGCCTGCAGCTTTGCAGAGAAGAAATTTTGCACCACTAAAAATTGCTGAGTCAGCCTAACATCAGAACTAATATGTTTCTTTAAGAAGGTAATGCTCCATAAGTAGAAGCTGAATAGCAATAATAATCCTTTCTGTTTTCTGCTGAGTGCCATCTGGACAAATTTTCGTGATCTTTTCAAATTAAATATATTAAATGTATTAAGGGAAAATATTAATGATAGTGAAGCAGGAACAGACTGTAGAAGGAGAAAAATCATACAAACCTGCTTTTAACATGCCATGCAGTAGTATTTATATTGTTGAGTTTATATTATGGGGGAAAATGGAGCACAGTTATTGTAAAAGAGACATAAACTGCAGGATGACATGCAAAATGAGCACAAGCAGAAAAAAAAAATCCACATAACTTGGAAAGCTCTCATGATATAGCATTCAACACTCTATTCAGATACATTTAACCAGGTCTACATGTGTTTGAACAAGCTCATAAAACCTTGGATTTCTGGAGTCAGGATCATTAGCAGAAAAGACAATCTTTAGAGATATGGACATACTTTTCAAGACTTTCAAGTGATCATTTGTTCCATTTGAGAATTTTAAAATGACACTTCAGAAAATCAGGATTTTTAAAGGGCTCAGCACTAGCAATGTCCTTTTGGAATTTTGAATTCGTTAGTTTCACGTTTTCTGGACTCAGACATTAGATCTAGCTGGGTAAACTAAACAGTTTCTGGGAATGTTTTTTGGCGCTGAAACACAGTTTTTTGTCCTGCTAGAATACTTTTGGTGGACCTCTGGACGGTGCTGACTTGCATTTTAACAAAAATAAAGCCAAGTTCTGGATGACAGCTTGCATTCAGCCCTTCTATTTGGCATGGCAATATGGTTTACCAGCATAGGTGCAGGTTATTCATGCCATTTTGTCTCCATGCCTATGAATGGTTTTGGCAAGTTTAAATTACTGGTAAGGATATTTGCACCACATCAAGTACCACTCACTGTTATCCCACTATCCTTCCCAAGAACTTATTGGAAAGTTCTTTAATCTACTGTGCATTAGCTTTATAATCTGTAGAGCAATCTCCTATCTTATCAGCCTCTTAATCAAAACATCTTAAAGCATTTCACAAAAAGTCATCAATATTAGTGCCGGTAATTCATAGAATCATAGAATCAATGAATGCTTAAGGTTGTAAGGGACCTCTAGAGATCATCTAGTCCAACCCCCCTGCACACGCAGGGTCACCTACAGCATGTGGCACAGGACTGCGTCCAAGTGGGTTTGGAAGATCTCCAGAGAAGGAGACTCCACAACCTCTCTGGGCAGCCTGTTCCAGGGCTCTGTCACCCTCACTGTCAAGAAATTTTTACTTAAGTTCCTGTGGAACTTCTGGTGTTTCAGTCTGTGGCTGTTTCCTCTAGTTCTATCAGTGGCCACCACTGAGAAGAGGCCGGCACCATCCTCCTCACTGCGTCCCTTGAGGTACTTAAAGACACTGAGCAGGTCTCCTCTCAGCTTTCTCTTCTCCAGGCTGAACAGGCCCAGCTCTCTCAGCCTTTCCTCATAGGGCAGATGTTCCAGGCCCTTGATCATCCTTGCAGCCCTGTGCTGGACTCTCTCCAGCAGCTCCACATCCCTCTTGAACTGGGGAGTCCAGAACTGGACACAGTACTCCAGGTGTGGCCTCACCAGGGTTGAGTAGAGGGGCAGGATCACCTCCCTCAACCTGCTGGAGACTCTCTTCCTAATGCACCCCAGGATCCCATTGGCCTTCTTGGCCATGAGGGCACACTGTTGCCTCATGGTCAACTTGTTGTCCACCATGACGCCCAGGTCCCTCTCTGCAGCACTGCTCTCCAGAAGGTCAGTCCCCAGCCTGTACTGCTGACTGGGGTTATTTTTCCCCAAGTGCAGGACCTTGCACTTGTCTTTGTTGAATTTCTTAAGATTTCTCATTGCCCAGCTATCCAGTCTGTCCAGGTCCCTCTGAATGGCAGCACAGCCCTCTGGGCTGTCAGCTACTCCTCCCAGTGTGGTATCATCAGCAAACTTGCTGAGGGAGCACTCCATCCCTTCATCCAGGTCAAATGATGATGACAAATAATTGATGTACTACAGTATAGTGTAGACATTTCCTGACTAAATGAAGCTATTGTAGTAGCTGTGATGGCATAAAACTCAGCATATACTCACATCCTCATACCTATTCAGCTTCCCAGATTTCTCAGTGCGTGGTGAGCTAAACACCTTATTGTGTTATTTCAGAGTCAGGAAAGTATCTTGTGTATACATATGCAGTAAAATGACTTGACCACAGACATCAAGAAGATTCACTGCAGAAATGGCACTTCAATCTCAGTCTAAGTCCTCTAAAGAATAATATTCTTAATAGTGTTTATAAGTCAGAAAAAAACAGTACTATTCAGTCCCTAAAAGTAACTCGTTACTTCATAAAAAGCTGTGATCTACTAATGATAGACTATTTTTAAAGGATCCTAAAAGAGTTAGGAGCTGAATTTCCATTGAATGTCAAACACCATTTGCAAAACAACAGTCTGTCGATACTTTGTTAAACTGCTACAAATTATTTCCACTGACCCATAATAATTTATGATCTCCAATTTTAAAAATATGTGCAGAACCATAAGCTGATTTTATCTAATAAAACATGGTTCACACATCATTCCAAGGCCAAAAAATAATTCCTGTCTATATTTCAATTGAGGGGTGGGTGCGTCCTCAGTTGGTGCATTTTAGGTTAGGTTAACAGAATATCTCTTCCAGCTTAAATGAAGTTCTGGGGGAGAACTTTTTCAGATGTAAGCGCAAATAGGTATTGGCCATGGGTTGGTCCTGCTGTCAGTGATAATGGGGAAAATGATGATGAATGACAGGAACAATTTGTAAAGAGCTCCAGCTAACTCCTCTCACAGTTTCACAATGTCTATGATTGGTTGCTCGATGAACTGGCAGTCCTGAAGAACAGATGGAACTTCAAAATTGGAGTTTGACAAAGCATGCTTAGGTGGAGCTAGATCTCATTTTGATCCTCCGTAAATGAGTGTGGGAGGGACTGTTTCCTCAGACTGGAATAGTTTACGGCAGTGTGAAATTTCTGTGCATACACACTGAACTCTCATCCCCCCACCTGCAGTATGTCCATGATTTCTCAAGGAATAGGTGTCTTCATATGCAATATGATCACTAATGTAGTGGGAGTTGGTATTAGATAACAGTTTGCCAACTATATTAGAAAAACATACTGGAGCCACATAAGAATTTTCACTTAGTTTTGAAGTGATTTAATGCATTACTTGCAGAAGAGGGCTAACTTTTTATTCTACAGCAAGGGTCAAAGTAAGGTTCTACACAGTGAGATCTTTTTAACACAACTTCAGAGACAAGGAGCTATGCATGATTATTGTAGATAAGTTGTTGGGGTAGTACCCTTTATATAAAGAGCAGTAATGAACAGCTGGTAGGCATCAATCAAAGTTTGCAGTTTCCTATGTGACAAAGCCCTGCATCAAAATATTAAACCATATCAGATACTGCTGACCATTAAAGCAGATTAAAAAATAAAAGAAGCAACCAGCTTATTTCATTGAAAAATGTAGGTGTCTGAAGTTCATGGATCATTATTGTTAGAAATTCAAGAATACATATTGTAAATCAATTTTGTTTCTGTAAGAGCTTTTATTTTGGTGCAGACCCTTTGGAAGGTTTCCACTTGCAATAACTGTAGGGTATCAGGAAGCAGATCTGTTTCTATAATGTGATGAATTACTGAAGCAGATCTGCTTCATGCATTATTGTCTGTATTTGGACATTTTAGAAAGCAAATATATATACAGGTTTGTAAATACATAGCAGAAGATTGCCTGGATTGCTGAAACGCAAAGTTACTTAAATTAAATACTTAAAATTACAATCCAACTAAAAGTATTTTAAATATTGCCAGGATTTCGTCCAGTGTTATAAGGTACATAAACATTCCTAAGAGGAAAGACTGAAATGTAAGTGTACACTTTTCCAAGTAAGCATGATACTTAAGAAACTATCAAGTTATTCTTGTGCTTCCTTTTTAACCCAATCAATATTTAACTATTTGAACAAGGAGGATCAGCATTTGTTGAAGATCAATCCATTCCAAAACTTCTCAGGGCAATATATAAATATAGGACAATATATAGGTCATCTTAGGGCAATATAAATAGGGCAATAGTACTCTCGCATGGAACTGTACAGCTCAGGTGTGCGGAAACTTCAATCCTGGACGTTCTCACAACTCATGTCCAGTGAGGTGTTTCGTGAAAGTGATTCACCATCTCCCTTCTGATTTCGAAAACATATTAAAATCTAGACATTTATGTTCTTTCATTTCTTTGGTTAAAATTACCTCAAATAGAACAGGATCTGGCTTTTTTTTTTTTTTAACAAAATGATTTTTTTTTTGAACTGAGCACTTTTTGATTTCTTATTTATAATGGAGAAAAAAAAAACAAGAGGAAAACTTTAATTCCCGTTCTGCTGTTTTCATCTTTAATTTGTTTGTCAGGGTGATCAAATGAGGGATCATCTGACTCACTGAGGTTAAAACTGAAAAGCACAACTCAAAAGGCTGTAACTTTTTAATAGTTACCATAGTCTTTTATTTTCTCTCTTATTGGCCTTTTATCACACAGTTTTGCTTTGCTGTGTGTCAGCTAAGTATTACCAACTATTTTGTCAACTTTTAGTTTCATATTTTCATCCTTCAGTGAGTGGTTATCAACATTTCCAGAAAAAGTGATTCTAAGGATCATGACAGACCCTAGAAATAAATTCTGGTACTATCAAAGGGAGGGAAATACTTGCAAGATTTTAAATGACATCAAAAGCTGAGTGAAGCAGATGTACCCCTAGAAGTGTACACAATTAGGCTCCTGTTATCCCAAAAGACATGTACTTGGGTACAAGACAAGCCAATAGCTATAATTTCAAGTAAAATTTAAAATCTCAGTCTGTAAAGTTCAGAGTCTCTAAGTAATTTTGAGAGGAAAAAAAATGATTATATACTACTTCATATTTGTCAAACAAAATGTCTGTTTCCTTTCCAATCATTCAGTAATTAAACATAAAATTTTTGGCAAGATTCAAGTTCAAGTAGAAATCAGCTAACTTTTCAAAGTATTTGCAGCTTTTTTTTTTTTCATCAGCTCATTTAGCTTTTCATTGGCCTTGAATACTTCTTCCAAACACTCCAATATGCAAATTCAAAGATCAAAATCAACACAAAGAAAACAAAGCAAAATAAAATCCAACTCAGGAGTATTGCTTTGGGGGAAACTACTGAGTGTTTCTTTGATTATTCAGACCCTTAGATATCTTAATTTTTGAAAATGATTTATCATAAAACTGTAAAATGACTTGAAAACTTTTTTCTGAAAAATGTTAAATACTCCCTTAATGTTCTACCTGTATCTGTAGCTAGCTACCTTAGCTAGCTTGGTTATCTGTACTACTGTAACACCCCATCTTCTTAGTCTCCTGTTGCTAGTTTTTGAGCTACTCTCAATTTGTTCATGTTCTGAGAATGTCTTCCTTTGTGTGCAAAAGAACAGACAAAGTGGACAATTCAAGTTCAGATGTAGCCCTCCCTTTAAATGCTGGTGTTTTGTTTATGTTAACAATACTTCAGCGGTCTTCTTTCTCCTGATGAAGAATTAGGATGTTTTCCTATTTTTGAATGCAGTTCTGCCAATCAATGTAGAAAACATTTTAGGTGGAGCAGGTGACATCCAATAAATAAATAAATTAATAACCTCAAGTGTTTCTCATGGATAAATCCACTAGGTCATTACTATTTTTCTTTCCTATCTCCCTCTTAAAGAAAACTATAAATTACAGAAAGATGCAGACCTTATACAGCAATGAACCTTAATCAGATAGACCCTTGCAAAATCAATTAACTATCTTTGTGGATGCAACAATCTGACAGCAAGATCAAATTGAAGTATCAGAAAGGACAGAATCTTCTTCTATGACAGAAGTTAGCAGCATCTTGGTGGAAATGAGAGAAACCATAATTTATTAAAACTCCACCATTGGAGATTCAGGCCCTAACATAACTTAAAGGTGCAAGCGGATTTGTAAAGATTCTTTTTTTTTTTTTCTTTTTTTTTTTTGTGAGAAGTCTTTTTGTTGAACTTTTGACTATACACTGCCAAACCACTTGAAATCCTATTCATCTGTTTATCTCAATTCTTTTATATGGCAGTGAGTTCTACAAAATGAGTTTTGACTATATAATCAATTCTCTTTTGCACATGATAAATTTTCTTGCAGTTCATTTATGAGAAGCTCCCACAGTTTTTATTTTCAGACCAGACTGAACTGTTCTTTTCTTACTGAACTGTTCATTTTTTACTGAATAATTCATATTATTCATTTTTCCCCTGTGGGGGGATATGTGGGGGCTTTAGACTCTTCTGTAAACACTTTTGATAGCTCAGTACCCTCATGGCTAGAAGATATCAGATGAAATTAAAATCCTCCATTTGAAGGTCTCCACCCAAAACCATATTTCTACGATATTTAGTTTCTTTCAATAAAATATTCTTTATGTAAACATTTGATCTAAGCACAAGAATATTTGGGAAGATATGCTAGTTCTAACTAGTCTGCCTAATGAATTCCAGAAGTATTACTAAACATCGACTGTATCAGGCAACAGGGGAGAGAGCACTGGGACATTTCAAAACTTGCTGGAAGACCTAGATGCTCTAATGTCAATGGAGCCTCTATATGTTTACACCAATAACATATTTGTTGTAAAGGTGATAGACTCGATTGCTCTGTACCAGGTTTTATTGTTTACATCTTTCAGTTTTATTCATCCACTTTACACTGTACTTTTTATAAGTAAATCTTTATATATATATATGTTCCTTCCTACCTCGCTCTATAGTATCAGTGCATTGAAGGTCTCTGTGAGATTGGAATCATCTGCCTAAGAGCTTATAGCCAAAAATAAGAATTTAACGGAATATATGACTTAAAAAATCATTTTACTTGCTTTCCTAACCACCATTTAATTTCTCTGTCATTCTGTTAGCCCTTCAGGCTCATATAGGAAAAAAAAAGTGAACAGAATTTTACTTCTTTTATATCATCCTTGCAATTAATTCTGGTATTCCCATTTATTAAGTCTACAAGGCTTCATGAGCACCATGGAGAGCTAGCTATGAGGAAAAAAAGCATATGTCATGGCTTGGTGAATTATGCAGGTTTAACTGGATGCCTAAGTTGAGAACTACACATCTGATACAGAAATCATTAAGTAAAGCTCTATGGTAACATTTTCACAGTAACTTGTCAAAGCAAAATGCACTTTAAGCAGGGTAATCTAACTCTAGTTTTGAAAAAGAATTGCCTGTAAGCCTGACCATAAGAGCAGAAAGGGGTAATATTGATCCTTCAGTATTCTGCTTGGCTGCACCAGTCATTTTCATTGTTGGTATATCTTTAATTTAACCATGGCAAAATATAGACTGTATGGGAAGTTACTGAACTGATTCCTATTATACTTCCAACAGGTAGCTGCACCTGTAGATACAAGTACTTCCTACTCCAAGACTAGGTAGAGACTTCTGTTCTAATAAGACAGATGATTATGGCTTTACAAAAGCCAGGTGTCTTGAGACACTTAGCTGGATGCCTGCCTTATGATGAATAATTTGATACTTGTATTTTATTATATTCCTATTCCATTCCATGACTTTTTTGATACCTATATATTAAGTTATACTCAAATCTCAACTAATTCAAATTTACTTCAATGTTAGAGTTCAACTATTCACAGTAGTTCACTGCTGGTATACATTATTTGCAGCTTTTGTAGTTGAATTCTAAAGCTCTAAAGGTTTTTGAAATGTTTTGACTCGGTAATTTCTTTATGATTAGTCAAATATTAGAATCTCTGAATATCCTCAGAGAAGGACTGGGTGGTTCATTTGTGCAAAGAGCAGTTACTTTAATCTGACTAAAAATGTCAAGGTTAGGAAGATACAGTCAATCCCATTGTGTCTGTGCGTTGCTCTGGTACTACTACTAAACAATAAAATTAGAGAAGAAGACAGTAAATATTTTTTTTTCTTTTTTTTTTTTTTTTTTTTTTTTTTTTTTTTGATTCTTCTACCAGTCATGAAACCATATTTAATGTGATTAACAGAAATCCTAAATTGTATATATATCTTGAGACAGGCAATGTAGTGGAAGAAGGACGTATGTTGAGAGATCTCCGTAAGTCCAATGTAAGAAAGAAGAATTACTTATTTCTGAGAATTTAACAATATTAGATTCTGTTTGTGAATCTCAACAGGATGCCAATGGTCATTGGGAAGAGGATCTAATTTCGTTTGTTTTTATATGACACTTGCAAGGTGTCCTGAAAAGTGTTTGACTTCTGAGAGCAAGCAAGCACATTACTGAGTTCAACTTCTCTATTTGAGGTGTTGTCTACGACTTTGACTTTGACACAGTAATAAAAAATACTTTTGAAACACAGTGCTTGAAGAAGCAGAATAATCCTTTGTAGCAATTTTCAATAAAGACAGAAGAAATAACAGAAATCTTGCCTCTAAAAATTCCATACTCTTCTAGTCTCTGAGAAGTGTGAAGTACTTGAAGTTTAAGAAAAGAACATTCATTCTTATAACAACAACTAAAAATTTTCTATCCCTTGACTTGTAATCCAGACCTCTTCTCTGTGTATTTAGGTTCATACCAAAGGAGATGGACCATGTACGGAATTAAGCATATGTATCAAAATGGAGAATATGGCATAAACAGAAAATATGAACCTGCCTGGGCATATTTGCAATGCTAATGTCATCTAAAGAGGTTGTAACGTTACTTTAAATTTCTCTTTATTTTCTGCCTCAAGTAACCTTTGCAAATGACAGAGTTCCTCTCAACCATACTTTTTTTTTTTTTTTGTTATGGGCTTTTGAATAAATGAATCATCAACCAAACTGAATGTTTGATTGCTTCCTTCTCTTTATTTTAAGCTCTAAAAATTCCCTAGCCTCACAAAACTAAACAGCTTAAAATAAAAAATAATGAAGCCATGAGCATTTGCTCCAAATCCAGAATTGCTTGGTTTTCTTCCTAGAATATCAGAAAATAATTAGGAGACGACACAAACGGCTGGATGTTTACATGAAAACTACATACATTCTCAGCTTGGCAAACTCAGAGCAACAGTTTACTGTTATGTAGAAGGATTAAAAACAAAAAGTACAAATTGCGTATAGAGTACTGTGTTGCAGGATCCTTCTAAGATTTTTTTTATTATGATTTTTGCAGGATATATGTGTAATGATTCTCTTCAGAACTGTCGCAGCTTGATCTGAAATAATAATTCTAAAAGGCAAATAACCTCTCATTTGTCCTGATAAAATGCAACTCATGATGACTTCATCCCATAGGTTTTATGTGACTCAAAAAACTTTATGCAGTAAACAAATATATTAGGGATGCTAACGACTGGTAGAAGTACATTCTATTTAAGTCTTGGAAGAATAGAGATTGCTTGAAAAAAAGTAGTTAGCAGGTTTTCTTAGAGAGTGGGAGTTAAAGGCTTTACTACACTGAATAGTGTTTAAGATCACTTCTGGACGTGTGACAGGTAGAACTATTTTTGCAGGCTGTCCAGAAACTGATAATAAAAAGAGTCCAGAATGGTTTTAATAGGGCACAGGGAAATACCATATTGAAATGCATGTTCAAGATGTGTAAGTAAGACAGCATAATATTGTAGTCTTAGGCATGGATTTAGGTGTGTGCATTTAGATAGGATAGCCACTTCTCAGTATTACCTCTATGTATACTGCATTCACTATGTGAAACACCAGATTGTCACTGAAAATTAAAGGCTAATTATTTCCTTAAATCTGACATTACAAGTCAGTATTCAAATTTGATGTGCCTGATTTTGCCCTTATTTACTCCATTTTATGACAATTCCATTCACTTCAATAAAGCAGTTATGCCTGATTTACAGAGACTGAGAAATGGTGCCACAGACTGTTGTATAATCTGTTTATAAAAATGTCGCCCATCAAACAGCTTCTCTTACAATGCAGCTCTTAGTTTAAAGGCCTGACTACCCAGAAGTATATCATTTAAGTCATACACTGTCCTTACATGCACTCTATGGATTTTCAAAAGGTATGTAACACAAAATATGAACATGACACGCTGAAGAGGTCCAGTCCATCTGGCATTACATTTTTGAATTAAACCACACATTTAAAAAGCAATGGTAATCCATATCTACAAGCCTAACAAGTTGTTCCAGAAGGGTTCGGGATTCAGCAATAACCACGCAAAACGAGGTGACTACGTCGAGCATTTATTCAGGTGAAAGCCCATAAACGAAGCAAAGTATGGACAATTACTCACAGGGCAATACCCACCAGCAGGATACTGGAACTGAACATCCTCTTGAGCTGGCAGAGCAGGGAGAGGGAGTTGCTGACCAGCTCTCACGGAGGCAGCGTAGGCCTCAGTGTTAGGAGTCTCTCCTTCCCACTGCCTCTCTCCGCACTGTGCTCTTTATGCCCGGAACATCCTGGCATGTAGGGTCAGTACGACCAGAGGCAGCTGGGGGCAGGCAAACTCGACCTTCAGTTGTGCAACCTTCCCTCCCGGGTGCGCGTGCGTGCAGACCAGTAGGGGGTCCCAGCCCACAGTCTGAGGGTCTGGCTTCCCTCATCTTCCTCCTCCTCCTCGGATGTTTGACCTCCAAAGCTAGTTTAGAGAACGTCTGCGGTTAAGTTGGCTACCAGCCCCGTTGAGCAGGCGGCTTCAACTGGTTGTTAGAGGATGTCAGCTGTGAACCTGGCCAAGCAGCCGCCTTCGTGCCCCTTATCTCTCAGCCCAGGCAGGCAAACATCTTCTCTCTCAAGGTCTGGATTCTCCTTCCCACAGGAGATTTTTATGACCTTACAGATCATAAAGATTTCCACCTCCTATACACAAGTGCAATCCATTTTTATTTTGTAAAACTTCTCAGCATAGAATCAGCTTCAGCAGCCCCCTTGAGGGATGTCCTCACTGTTCAAGACAGCCTGTAAAGTCCATATGGATGAAGTGGAATTATAGGCACTTCGCTGAGCCTCAGCATATTGGGAAATCTGACTTTAAGTTTCCAATTCATTATGAAAAGACATGAGAAGTGGTCCTTACTAATAAATATAGTTGGATAACCTGTGCCATCCTCATTCCAAATCTTACTCTCCTCTGTGGCAAATTTTAGAGGCTTGATCTGGAAGAACAGGTTAGGCTAGCCAAGAAATATGAAGTGGGCATATAATGCACTTACAGAAGTCAAGTGTAAAAACACGCACACTGCGGCTGTCTTTGGTGCTGAGTGGCTCCTGGATCCATGCACAAAGAAAATGCCAAACCAGCGGTGGCTCCAGGAACAACTTACAGCCTTTGGCCAGGTCACACACTAGGTCCCACAGGGTTGGTGGTGACAGGGAAAGTGCCATAGGTGTAGTTCACTCCTGAAATTTACATTTGTGTCTTAGCTTCCTCTTCTGAATTCTGCTTGTACAGCTCCGCCATGACCCTGGGACCCCAAGCAACCCAAACTGCTTTTCAGCAGATTACCCTGACTGTCTGCATCTGGCTCAAGAGGTTGGGGAGTGAGTGAGAGCCTGTGGTGCTGACCTGCAAACACATGTTGTAAAGCTGTGCGCCAGAGCAGTCCATTGCATGGTGCTCCTGAGTAGCATTCCAGGCTTGTCAAGTCTGCACTGAGCCAAAACCTGCTCATGGTCAGATCTCTGACTGTGTGTAGAGCATATTCTTCACTTTTTTTGAGATGCTGTTTTATGAATTGCTTTCACTATTACTCACTGTTACTGTCATAAAGAATATTTAGAAAAAAAATACATTTTGTTTTGTTTTATCCTCAGATTTTCACATGCAATAGCTAACTGAATAAGGTGTTCTTGCAGTGATGACCATCCTTTTACAATAAGTGAACATTTATTAACCTGAAAGAGTGGCATCATCTTAATGTACTCAGATTTGTCAGGCTTTATCATCCATGAGAAGCACTTGTGTGATATGTATAAATGCATATTGCATCTACTGAACATACATTCCAAAAAATGCTGATACACCTTGCTGTTGTTCAGTATTGTCAGTAATGAAAATCAATGTGCATACATAAACATAAACTCTTTGCCTGACAGAGTACAATTTAAGAATAGCACCAGAGGAGAGTTTGTCATAATCGTGACCAGGTTTATATTACATAAAACCTCTCAAGACTTATTGCTTTGTTATTTGTATGTTAAATATAAAGATCTGATCCTTGACTGAGATCACACAACCATAATAGAAACAACAAACAGTATTAACTCAAAATTTTGACTAGTTATGAGCAGGAGGAGAAGAAGGTAGTGTATTTTTTTTTGTTGTTGTTTGATGAAATTCTGCTTCCTTAAATGCAAGGACAAACCGAGTGACCATAGAAGGTTTCTTATCTCATGATACTTCACTCTAAAGCTCCTATTTCTAACCTAACATCTTTATCAGTGCTAAGTTCTCTATTCATCTGTGGCTAAGATTTGTACTTCCTTGATGAGATTTCTTCCCAGATATATATACTTATCTACATTTTGAACACATTTCTTTGATGACCTAAGGCTGTGTGATTTCCTGCATCTATCATACTCACTGTGCCTTTCATAATGCATATATAACTCTACTAGATCAAGGAATGATGAGGCTAGTTTTCCCCCAGATGACTTTTTCAATGTTTGTTTCCAATGAAAGTTCCCATTATACATAACTTGTTTTATGAGGAATTGAGTGAATATGAGAGAAACTGCTTGTTTTCCTTACACAAATTCAAGAACTTAACACACTTTGTGAGAGCAGCATGGTGGCACACAGTGTTGCTGTCATATGTGATGTCTCTTAATCATGGAGGAAGGGTGAGTTTTGAGATGGACCTTGAAGTCATAACCACTTCCAAAGTTGAACCCTGGGAGAAGGAAAGTCAGAAATATCCTACCTCACTCTCTTGCCCACTACGGTAGTCACTGGTGTGAGCAAGGAAGATATGGTAAAAGGGTAAAAGGAGTCAAAGTCTGGAAGGCTTAATCTTACTAGGTAAGTGCAAGGAAGAGTTTGTACTTTATATCATTTTTATACTTCCCTATATGGGAAATTCTGGTGTGGGGAAGGTTCTATGTACAAGAAATTAATTAAATTAAATTAAATTAAATTAAATTAAATTAAATTAAATTAAATGCACACCATCTTAGCAATTCCCTGCAGTGGAAAGAAAACGGCTTTATGTAATACATTAATTTGAGTATGAAGAGAGCTGGGATCCCTTTGTGGCTTTACAGCTGGCTATGTAACTTTATACTCCTCCCA